>VWZT01000183.1:1069912-1136105 GCA_013397055.1 Pachycephala philippinensis
CCCCACAGTCCATTCCCACCTCTTGACCTCACTCCTGCACTTGTGCTGTACTGTGTCATGCTCTTCTCCAGGAGCCAGAAAAACGATGTTTACCCCAGGAAAGTGCTGTCCTACATCTGTATAGTCCCTTCTCCAGCCACATCCTGTTCTTTCTCACAGTGTCTGGCTGCAAACAATGCTTGGTTGTTACTACCAACAATCCCTGTTTGGCTCCACAGCTGTCCATCCAGCTGCTGCTGTTCGAGACATGAACATTAGCCACCTTGCCTTCCAGGCTTCTACAGAAACTGGTGCTGCAGGTGTTTCCACTGGTGTGGAGACATGCATGGGATATCCTGTCTCAGTGATACCAAGTGAGTAAGAGGGCTGATGTTGGCACTACTTCTGTGCCATCTGTCAGATGGCATCACCTCTCTGAGATGACCACCAAAGGCAGCGGTATACACAACAGAAAGCTTCCTGTAAATATTGAAAGAGACCAAAGATCAAATATGGAAGTGGATTACTCTAAAGCAGAAACACGGTTTGCAGTCAGATAAGGAGATAACTTCTGTGTCAGTGAATGGGTTGTGGAGAAATGTGGCCAGCACATTCAACTTCATTGTGGTTGCTGGTCTGCAGCATTTTATCACTTAATGATGTAACAAATAAATTTTCAAAGGCAAGTTACAATAGGTGCTGCAGTCATTGCAAATGCTCTTGTTATTTTTCTTGATTACCCCAGGCAAAATTGGTAGGACACAAGTTTATAGAGAGGCAAGGCAATTCACAAAATAGAAATTGCAATTGCTAAGGAAAAAGGTGTACAACTGAATTTCTTGTTATAATAAAATGAAATTGTGTGTTCTTTAATCAAAGGAATACATTTTGAGAACATTGTAAAAATGACCTTAAAAAGGTTGCCACGGAGAAGAATTAATGCAACACTAATTAAGAATATTGACCCAAAAATTTGGTACAGAAAGTACATGTACTTTCAGAGAACAAAGGTGCCTCAGTTTATAATTATATTTGGTTGTAGTTCTTATAGTGGTTTTACAGACCTTTTTAATGGAGTAAGTGAATGGTCTAAATTGTTGCATCTCTCCTGTAATAGTGAGCAATAAGTAGTCAGAAATACGGGTTCTCCATAAATACTTCAGCCAATATTTAGGTAATTTTATTCAGTTCTGAGGAAAACTAACTTGGTCTGAGATGTTGCTCTCAGGTTGCTATGGGAGTCAGGAACAAGGAAGAGCCGTGTTTACAAGGCTGTCCATCAGAGCTGCAAGTCTGTTCTCTGTTGCTATCAGTGGTAGTTTGATCTCCATGCTTTTTTGAACTTCTCATTCATAGTTAGGAAGTTCTTTTCTTCCTTTCTCCTCCTGCTCACTCCTCTGTTACAAGTCCAGCTCCCAAAAGGTAATTGTACAACTGCTGCTGCTGTAGTGTTTCATCCTACTCCAGTGGAATCTTCTTGAGCCTGCACTGTGTATCATAGAAAAGCACATATCTCAGTTTGTGATTTATCTATGAAAATACAGGTGCCTGCTCAGCTGTTCCATTGTCTTACCCTTATCATTATGCCTTCAACATATTTCCTCTTGCTAAGGATTCCAGTTGTAGAGCTGCAAATTCTTTTTAGTTATCTCTGGGCCCTTCAGACTATAATAAGCAGAAAAAAAGTGATTTTGCTTTGTTTTGCCCAGTCAGAGTGAAATAAATGGAATGAGATGAAACCGATGGTTCTTACAGGATTTTAAAAATAACAATGACATGGCATGTTTCTATGAGAAAAATATTTGGTGCTAATTGATTCTATAGGTTTTCTTTGAGCTATCCACGTTGTTATAATCAGATGTTTCACTAGCTGATCAAGGAATCAACTTCTATAGAAAAGAGACAGAAACTCCTGCAAGCTCTAGTATGTACTGTAAGAATATGTTTGAAGTTGAAAGGAAAAAATGTGAATAATCAATCAGAAATTTAACTCAAGCAGTTTAAAAAGATCAGGAGAGGATGGCTAATGAAACCTGAATTAGAATCATAACCCTTTGCAATCTTGCACAAAACAGTATATAAATTTAATTGGACCCACTGGGTTTTGCAGGCTTATTTGTCTAAGAGGCTGTTGATTTCTTTAATGGAAACATCATCCTTCACAATGTCAGGAGAACACATGGGAATCTTTGATCACATATGCCAGATGTCACACTTTGTGACACTTTTAAACCTTGAAAAGCTGTCGTAGTTTTGGAAATCCATAAAAACCAAGGATGGCATGCTTTGTTCACCAGTGGTTCTTTGGTAAAAGGCTCTTGGCATTGAAATGCTGTCAATAATCACAACCCCTCTGGAAAAGTAGTGTCAGAGTGTACACGTATAAATTGAGGCTTAAATAATGACATGAAGTATTGTATGTTGACTTCAAAAAAGGAAGTGGCTGTCTTGATTTTTGCTGCAGAAAATATTTTAAAATCTTTGATAGTAGTAAATGCAGCTTCTTTGAAAAATAAAAATCCTGTAATTTGTTGTAGCTAGGCTTTTACTGAAAAATGTGTATTGAGCCTTGGACTCCAAAATGTTCTAGAACAGTGCAGTAGTCAGTTTTGCTTTCTGCAGCCCTACCATGCATCTCTGATACAAGTTTCAGATTTGGATGGTTTCCAGCAATCCTTCTCTGATCTCTGTTTTGCTGGTGCCCTGAAGAAAGAGTCATGCGTCAGGAAGCCATTCTGATAGACAGAGCCACACAGCAGAGAGACAAGCCAGCTTAGACTGGAGAAACAGCAGACAACAGATGGATACAATCAGACAGCAAAATTCAGGGAAACAGCTGAATCCAGAATATGACTGAGCTACAGTGAGCACATCAGGAGCCTGGTTTTTTAGATACCGGAGAAAAGAGGGGTCTTAAGAAGGAATTTGAAGGGAGATAATGAAATAGCTCTGCAGATGTTTACAGTGATTCCCTCCCAGGCATGAAGGGAAATGTGGGAGGAACATGGAGGCACTTGTTTGAATATTTGTCATGTGGGGGTGGAAGCTGATATTGTGGGTTATCAGAGAGAGGTGATTGCATCTCTCTGGTGCAGCAGAGTTAGAGCAGCAGAAGAACCTAAGGAAACTGCTCCAGCCATCAGACAGTCGGTTCCTTGGAGTTCTCCAGCTGAATCCATCAGTTCTGAGCTGTGCTTTTGGTAGGACAAGTAAAAGCAAAGAACAAGCATGGGAGAAGGGTTGTTTAGTTGATTTTATTATGATTTTGGAGAATGTCAATGATGTTTTTATAAGGAATCAGGGGAGGGATTCAGCTCCATTAGCTGTATTGGTTGTGTCATGACTGTATTGAGAACTTAGTGTGTTCACACAAAGATACCTACATGTGGATCTTTGTAAGAACTGAATACCAAGGATATAAAATCTCATGCTGCTGGTTTAAATCCGTACTCAGTTGACACTGGTAAGAGCTTTGCCACAAACTTCAGTCAGACTAGGATTTCACTTTTTGTGCTCTATGCAGTACTTTGTATCCAAGCATTTTGTTCAGCTTGCAGATGATGATACTGCTTTAATTAAAATTTCCTACAAGCTCTTGAATTAACTCCCCTATCCATCTGTTATTCCATTAATATCCCAGATAATGTCTTACAGTGATGCCTTAGGTTTAAACTTTTATATTTTTCAAATCCTGTACTGCCTGGTGTGTAACTGAAGTTTCATGTGGCCTGTTAGCTGCTGTTCTCTCACGCTGGTTAGACATAACAAACCTCTCTAGGTTTGCTCTTCAAGGACAACTCGACAGTCCCAGGCCCCAAAATGTGTAAACTAAAAGCCTTTGAAGAGGAGGGCAAACTTGGGGTAATTACATCATTAACTGAAGTTATAATTGGAGAATTAACCCTGATTTCTAAATGGACCAAACTTATAAAAGTGTGAAGAACCCATGACCCAGGGTCCATCTTGTATGTAGCCTTTTGACTGCCCAGGGTGTACCTTTGAAGGCCCTTCAAATAAATACCTACTTTTATTCTCTTATTTTTGTCTAGCCTCTGTTTTCAGGTGGCCACTTCAAGGCGTCAACAGTAGCTCCCACTGAAAAAAAAGTGGTATCATAATTTACTGTTGGGTAGTGAAGTACAATGCAAGCATTAAACTTCTCTAAGGGCTCCTACGCCCTAAGTATGGCACTGAGAGCCAAGTCTGAGAGGTGTGAGCAGGTATCTCCACACATCACTGTGCAGTGCCTGATGGAAGATAATGAATTGCATCTCAAAAGCAGTACAGCTGCCAGTGTTCCTGCGACAGTGTCCCTTGGTTTAGGGACAGCCCCATGTTAGTGCAGTGGCATTGCCCAGCACTGGAACAAGCTGGTTTAGTGCTTGTTGGGCTATTTTGGTACCACTGCACTGTAGAATGGGAGTATGCTTTAAATAGAAAATATCTATAAGATGCTTTTTAATAATATCTTCTGCTATTTTTTGTGATGTACTCTATTTTGAAGAGCTTTTTTTCTCTTTCTGAGCTGAGAAATTGTGCCAGAATAATAAGCAAGAGCACTCCTAAGACTGGAAGTGAATACAGTGAAAAGAACAACTCGTTATTTGAATAAGTTAGCCTGAAGGGGCAATTTCTAAACTTTTAGTAAAATTCCATTCCCTTCCTTCATGTTAATTAAATGAAAGCTGGGGGGATAGGAGAGCATAGCATGGTAGTGTGATATATCTGGGCCACAGCTCAAGAAACAAAAAGTCATTTTACCCCCCTTGGCTTTTTATTGAGTGCTGTGATATTTCATTTTCAATAATGAGCTGCTTTTATGCAAAAGTTTTCAGTCCTACCAAATGAAAGGAGGAACATGTTGACAGGAAACTAAAATTGCATAATCTCTGCAGAAGTCTATGACTGAATCACTGCTCTGTTCAACCCTGTGCCATTTGATATGGCATCAGGAGGTTTCTTGCTTCCACTGAATGGAATAAGAAAAGGATAAATGACCACTGCCATTAAGGCATCAGGGCCACGTTTGTCTCAGTTATAAATTATCCCCATAGTAAAAGGGGATTAAATAGTGCATGTTTATGACCTCCAACAAAATCTTCTAGGGAGATCATGTTATCCTTGGAATCAGTCTTTTCAGGAAGTCTGGTGGTGTGGGTTAACGCAGTAGCAATATTTCTCCAGGTTTTCCCCCATTTCTCTTTTTCACACTTGGAAGCAGTGACTTCTGGCCGCTTTGTGCTGGACCACATGCAGACACAGCAGGAGGTTCTTGGCTTCTCTGACTGCATCTGCTGTCCAAGCAACTGCTCCTCACTCCCTCAGAGGAAGACGCAGTGGGCAAATAGAAATATTTTGCAGGCCAGATGGGGCTAATGGACCACAAACTGGAGCATTCTGACCAAAATGCATATTTAATTGAAGGTTGTTTCTTGAATTTCTGGCATGCTCTGTGCTTGACTGGTTTCTGGTGACCAGATCTAGTTTTGCATTTTTCCTCTCCTGATCATGTTCGTGTTATTCAGAGGCACTCAGACTTTCCAGGAATTGCTTAATCCCTTCTGAGATGAGACATACATACTTCAGGTAGTCCTCAAGTAGTGCAGTTACGTTAAGTGGCACCCCTACAGTATATAACTGTTGTCACGTTCACTGTGGTAATTTCTGGGAAAATGTGCTTTGATTGTTTTTGTTTCATTTGCTTGTGTTTTTCACTCAAAATCTTGCCTTTAAGTTTGTGTATCCAAAGAGAAGTTAGTGCTGCTTGTCCAAAATGTAAGGAATTTCCCTCAGGCCTGTGTTTTTGCCCTTCATACCTTTAGGAGCAATTCTCTAGATTTCACCAGCTAGGTGGGGACTGCTTAGGGTAACATGTGTAAGAGGTATGCCAGGAATGACAGGGTTGCTCGTCTTTGTTATCGAGTTGTTTTGGTTTTATTTTCTTTTTTATATACTCTGATATCCTAAAAATTAGATCTCTGTTACATCTGTTACATACACATCTGAGACCCATAACATTTGTGGACTTTTTTCAGAATATCCCTTGGACCAGATTTATTTCAGTATTACAACCTGCTTCTCAACATTTTCCCTCTTGCTTATTTAAACAAGGGATGCTCCTTTACGTACTCAGTCAAATGACAGTGCAACTTTTAGATCTCTTGAAGCAGCTGCTGCTGCTGCACTCTGCACCAGCAGTGGTATAATTTCATTAGTGGAAAATAAACCCTTGTTAAGTAAATATGTTATAAAGTGTTATGTAAGAGGAAACATTTAATGAGCAGATACTTAAAGTTCTGTTTATATCGTATGCACATGTCCAGTTAAGTTTTTCTTGGCCCCATTGTGTAAAACAATCTGTCTGTCCTAAGTCAGGAGTGAATTTGTTTTTCTAATATTCTCATAATGCTGGAACTAACATACCTGACATTGCAAAGTTTTGAGATTCTCCAAGAGCACGTTTTTAGAATACTGTAGAGACTATATATACAGAAATAAGAGTAAGCATATTTAGGTTGAAGATGGCTTAGTTATAAAATTTGGTTGCTTAAAAACATTTCCAATGCCTTCTGATGATGTCTGTAGCTTGGTCAGTGTCTTCTCCCTTTCTCTCCAGGTAGGACACCAAGAAAGGAGTTTATAAGACAGGGCATAGTTAAGGATCAGCCTCCAGATCCATCAGAAAGTTGGTAGTTATCTGTGTTCAATTAAGACACCATAGAAGAAGGAGCCTAACATATGAGGCACCAAGATGTCAACAATGGCAGAGGTCTGGAAAAAATTTTCCTAAAAAAGGACCATAATAGCTAAAGACACCCAAACACGATGTTGTCTTGACTGGTAAGATGATTCCAAGGGTCAGACCACAAAACTAAAAGAAATGAGGTCAGACTGAGAACTTAAGTTATGGCTAAAATCCAGCTCTCCAAAGGAATTAATCAGATGAGGTTTGGAAGACTTTGTCTGGGAAAAGAGATGTCTTCTCTGCCTTTAATTCTCTGGCTGTTGTTATAAAGGAGAAGCTTACACCCTTTCATTAGACGTGGAGTATTTGCAGCTCAGTTGTGCAATAGTACCAGAGTGTGTGTGTGTATGAAACCAGTGTGTGTTGGAGCTTTTTAGTGGACTCAGGCCAAAGCTTGCTCTCAGTCAGCAGACCTGTGGGCAAATGTGTCTGCTGAGCTGCTGAACACGGTGCTGGTCCCACCACACTTTGCATTATTCACCAGTTACCTAAAACGTGCTGATCCAGTGAGTCACCCCCACACAGAACAGGCCTTGAGTAAATGTCCAGTTCAAGTTCTCTTTATAGCAGATTCTAAAGATGAATCTGTTACTGAGGTGAGACATGCAGTTGTTTTTCCATAGGTAGAATAGAGTGTATGAAATCTTACAGCTCATAAAATTTGAGCTGTCTATGGATGACCTTGCTCAGATTGTCAGCAGTGTAGGAAAGATCTTGTAGGAGGTCAAACTTTCGAAAATACCTAAAACCGATTTTTAAATTATAGTCAATGTGCTAGCCAATAGTATCTGAAGTATTAAAAATAGGTTGGAAATGGGACACAGTCTCCTAAATAATCTTTAAAATCAAGTGGACAGAATAGTTATAATATTGAGTGGTATGAGTAAAAGGGGAACAACTCAGTGATTTTTCTCTCTCTTCAGAAAACCTGTGTAAGATGAACCTTCTAGGCAGGCCTAGCCAAATTCTTTTTTTTCCTACGTATGACCCACGAAGTCATTGCTGTTTCTAGTGCAGCCCTTTCTTTGCCCTCTAACACCAGACAAAATAGGAAGCCATAATCTAGTCACCTCCACTTGTTCAATTAAAAAATAGCTTGTCTAATCATGGAACATGCCACGAGATTTTAGATAACCATTTTTCTTACCACCACCTGTACATTCATTCCTGTCCATGTAAAGCTTTCCAGGAAAAAGATTTTCACATTCTGCATCCCAAGACTAATAAAAATTTAAAACAAATTCTTTGTAGGATTTTAATTCCGGCTTGCTTTTTTTTCCCTTTCTCTGATCTTAACAGTTTCCTCTAAAAGTGTGCTTTTTGCTCTCTATGCAGACTGTATGTGGATGGACCTTTTGGAAGTCCCTTTGAGGAATCCCTGAACTACGAGGTCAGCCTCTGCGTGGCTGGAGGTATTGGAGTTACACCATTTGCATCCATACTCAACACACTGCTGTAAGTGAGCTTAAGCCTTTAAAGCCATTTTGCCCCAATTTACAGCAACAGTGCATGTCAGAAAGGCTTTGAGGGTCTTAAAAAGCTTCCACTGGCATAAGCAAATGGTTCCTTTAAAGATGTAGAGGACTGGGATGTCCCTTAAGGGCATAAATCCTCTCATACCAGCTGTGTAACCCAGAGAGTTGTGGCAGAGATGTGCCAGTGGTGCACCTGGACAGGGACAATGTCACAGCCTTTGTACCCTGCCACCAGCCCAGCCTGTGATTAATGGAGTCACAGCCCTTCAGCCAGACTTGTTCCCCTAGTCCCAGCTTAGATGAGGCTGTGTACTATAATAGTTTTTGGGAGTCCAACGATTGTGACAATCCTTCTGCTGGAAATGCAGGGCCAGCTCCCCTCATTTGACTTTTGTACATGTCTAAGCTTGAGATTTTAATAGGAAGGGATCAACCTGAATTCAGCATGCAGATGTTAGCACCATTTGAAAAGTTTAAATTTTAGGTATGCATTCTTCTATTTTTCCCTTCTTGTTTCTCTCTCTCTCTTTTTAAATTTTATTTTAATGTAAAGCCTTTCACGTTCTATGCAGATTAAACCTTTCATCTCTTGTTTTTCTGTCACATTGACAGCATGGTTCCCATCAAATCTTATGCTGGTGAAATAGGCTTGCTTTTTTGATTGCTATTGATTTTTTATTTTTTATTTGCTAGAGTTATTGGTTAAGTGCTTCAGTCACAGGTTAAGCACCCCTGTTTCAAAGGCCCACTATAAACAGCAGACAAAGCATCAAACCTTCCCTGAGAGGCTGAGAGGCTAACTGGCTTTGGGAGGGCTTTACAATGCACAACTAAAGCATTTCTTCCAAGATAAATGTGCCAATGGTCAGCTCTAACTCCAAAGTGAAGTTGAAGTGTGGAATTTAGATGCTGTACACATTCTTCTGTCCTTAATCTGGGCTGGACCTGACAGTGCTACTGAAAGTTATTAGCCTCGTGTCTCATACTGCTGCAGCCCCCAAAAACCATCTTGGGCTCCCTCATTTTCTTTTCTTGAGAGTGTATGGATCATCCTCTCAAAACCAGGGTACATTTTTGCTGAAAGCCTGCGGCTCAGGTGGATAAAATGACTGTTTTCCTTGTGATGGATTATCCCTGATAGTGTTTAGCAAAAATGTCACGGAACACAAAGATGGGCCAGCAGCAGGTAGTTAGATGTTTGCCTCTACCTGTGTGTTATCAGAGGCTGAAGGAATTTGCACAGACACTGCAAGACAGACACTACACACTTCGGTAGTGTCCAAAGGATTTTGCAATGTCCATTTATCTGCATAAAGCCATAAATTGACTTCCAAGGAGCTAATTCCATAACCTGCCTTGGTAGCCACTCTTCCCTTTGTGCACTGTACAATATACAGGGGAATCATTCTGGGGGAAAGTAACAGTCTTAGTCTGCTTCCCTCCTCAGTGTTTAAACATCAACAAGGCACTGGTTTTGTGGATGACTGCCTGTGTCTTTGCCCTGGCTTGGAAGCAGATATTGGCAGGGATGAACATGCAAACTGCCTCATGATGCCAGCGCTGCAGAGCAGCCAGGCCAGTCCTGTTGTGTCAAGGACATGCAGGTCTAGGAGAGATCCACAGCCTGTCCTTGAAATCTTGTTTCCTGCTCTGTTGTTTTCCTGTTGTATGCACATAATTTGATTCATGTCCCTGCCCTTCCCTCCACTTAGCTGTTGAACCCTATGCCCTATTTTAAGAAATTACAGTGTACTTTAAGGAGAGCTAGAGGCTTTTATGCACAAGGGTCTGTAAATAATGGCTGTTATGGGCAGTGTAACACAGAAATATGCAAGAAATGTTACATACACATGGTTGTAATGGGGGATTGCACCTCTACTGCACAATTATATCTTGCTGGAGGTAGATGCAGGCATATGTGTCTGGGGTGCTATTTTAAATCTATGCTGGACTTGTTTGATGAAGTTTGCAGTCCAGCCTCTTTGTCCAGCTGCAGTGTTTCATCACCGAGAGTGGTGTTTTGTTACTGAACTGGGGCATTTCAGTGCAAAATGCCTTGCATTTTTCTCTTCTTTTATCCCTTGTTATGGTGAAAGGCACTTATTTTCCTTGCTACTGCTTATAGTTCTCTTGTCACATCTGACCAGATTGTGACCCTTCCCAAGGGCTTGTCTGAGTCTAGGCAGTCAGAAAGAGATGGAGAAAATCCTGTTTGGCAGGTCAGCAGTCTACAAACAAAAAATTTGAAGTCAGGACTTGAAAGGCACTGTACTTCCCAGTCTGAAAGCACTTTTTTTTGCTCTCTCTGGGGAGTTTACATGAAAGGTGATTTCTCAGTTCTACATGCTGCTGAGGTGCTGCTGATGTGTCCATCCTTGCTTCTCAGGGCAGGGGTATGGGGAGGCAAGACACGGGTTGGAGCCATCACTTATATAGATCTGTTATCCCTATACCCTTGCTGGATATGCCAGCAGCTCTAGAGTTTGGAATAATGCACAGTGGGTATGGTGAGATGTATCATGAAACTTTTCCACCAGGCTTGGCTCCTAGGATTGGCATTTGAAGTGCACAGGCTATGGCCTTCTTTATCTGAAAATTATGTTAGGAGGAAAAGGAGGAAACTGTGCGCTGATCATTTCAGTGACCAGAACAACAAAAAACTGGCTAACTGTTGGCTAACTAAGAAAATGCTTCCTGAATACTTGTGCTTTTTTGAACTCATTATTCATCAGGATATTTTTTATTTCTATTTTCTTTCCCAGTTCATTCAAATCCTTCCTTTGTGCTTATTTGTGTTTTAATTGAATTAGAAATCTGACACGAGAGTCTTGTTTTTCTAAATGCAGTGCCAAAATCTGCCCATGGCTGCACTTTATCCACCAGCATTTTCTGAGGTCTGTAATATATCACACAGTTCCCTAACACAATGGAGCTCTGATTTGATTTGGTCTTTGTGATTTCGCTACAGTATTAATTATAATCAACCAGAGCCTTTCACATATAAAGGCAGAATTAAGTCCTGACATTATTGCATTTGTCAATATATTCCACTTACAGGCAACTTTATAAACCTAATAAAGCATTGACATAATGCACTTGAACTTAGAATGTCTCCTTTGCTTTGAAATAAAAGTTTGATGATGATACGTGAATCCATATTTGTTCCTGAAATCATCTGTATAGCTGACAGCCTTCTAGTGGGGAAGCAATATCTGTGATGGCTGTTAGCTCTGTGCTAGAGATTTAATATTCTCAGGATCATCCAAATAGGCTGTGTTGGTCAACTCAGTGTCTGATGTATCATAGCTTGAAGAGCAACTTAGCAGTTAGCTTCTAATGGAAATCCATGTTTCCAGTAATGAATATAAAGCACCCTAATTAATGTTTCCCTTTTAAATTATAATTTTGAACTACCCACATGTTTTATTTTCAAGTGACGGCTGGAAATGCTACAAGCTCAGAAGACTCTACTTCATTTGGGTGTGCAGGGACATTGAGTCGTTCCGCTGGTTTGCAGATCTGCTCTGTATGTTGCATAACAAGGTAATGGGTGTTTTTTGGAGGGATCCTGGCAACTTAAATGCAAGGTATGCCCACACCACACACCTGGCATTCGATAGAGAATGGCAGCCTTGCTCAAAACAAATGAGTTCCAGCAGTAGCTTGGGCTGCCTGATCCGGGCTTCATTTATTCTTGGAGTTGCACAAACCAGTTTGAGTATCCATCAGCAATGTTTCATTGCAGTGTTGCCATGTTCCAGTAGCCTGGATACTTACCTGTGTCCAGACTACTTTATAAGACGGAAGGAGCAGCACATGCAGCCTGGGAAGTCTTGAGTGGCCTTTAGTCATTTGGCTAGTAGACGGATTGAGAAGGGAGTGGGATTTACAATTCCAAGTGTATTTTAAGAGCCGTGTAGCTTCCTAAAATAATATTTTTTACACAGCATGATGTGCAGCATTCACAAAGGAGTGCTATGCAAGCATATCCTCTTCATTAAAAAGCTTACTTCACTGATTCTGAAACCCATGTCCCTCAGCATAGTAGGCACAAGTGACTTCACACTTACATTAAGATAAAGAATATTATTTCACTAGCTGTTTTTATCATCCTCCCAGCTTTGGCAGGAGAATCGGCCAGACTATATAAATATCCAGCTGTACCTCAGTCAAACAGATGGAATACAGGTATGTGGCCAAATGTTGTTTGTAAACTAAACTAGACCTTGGAGTAATAGGCGATGCAAACTGTCAGGCAAAGGCAGAAGGGGATTACTGTAGATGGTAAAAACAGGAGATGAGGCCATAGACTCGGGTGACTGATTCATTAATAGAGCAAGAGAGCCAGTTCATCCCCACAGCGTTAAGAGAGTCTAGTGCAGTACCCTTAACTTGATTAGGTGTGGGCAGAAATCCATATCTTCCTTTTCTAGGAACGAGGTCCTTCCAGGCCAGGCCACAGACCAGACAGTTGGCCGTGTTCGATGGGAAATCTGCATCGTTTCTGGGCTAAGGACCAAACCAGAATAGTTCTAGGAACTTGCATGCTCAAATCTTCTTTTCCCATATATATTTTGAAAGAATCTAGCTATTTTTAAAAGCTTTTTATTTCATTGCTTCATATATAGATGAAAGGTAGAAATTTCTTGATGTGTAAGACTGGAAATTATGCTGAAGTGTCAATTGTCATGTATTGCCAACGCCAAGGCTGGGCTAATTCCCCAACTCTTGGCGTCTCCTGTAACTATTTATGCTTGCAATCATCATTTTACGTTATTTAGCACCTAAGCCTACATACAAGTCTTTACTGTGCCATGTCAGGAAGCTTTCCATTGACTACAGGGGGCCCAAAGCCAAGCCTAACAATAACTGCAAAACATGAAATGCAGTGAGAAACCATGCCCAAAGGATTTGGATCTGCCTGGTATCAGGTGGAGACAGCATAACATTCACAGCTCTGGTAGGAACACAATCGCGTAGTTTAAATGATGGGGTAGCTACAGTAGTTATGACTATGACAAATGTAATGCCTGGACAGCATATGCTGATTGAAATGGAGTGCTTGAAAATATCTAATTGATGAACCTGGTATGTAATTGTTAGGTTAAAATTAAAACTGGAACCAGGACAGCAGTGCAATGAGATACTGAAAGTGAAATAATAGCCAATTCAAAGGGAGTTTTCTGATACTATATAGTATACTAATAGTGCATTGTGATACTAATCAAGCAGCTGCTGAATTTATTTAAGTCAGCTTTGTGGTTGAAGTCGTTCTTTAAAGTCACTTTTTTTTGGTGGCTGTTGAACAAAACTGCCATGAAGCATAATGCTGCTCATAATTGCTGAAGGAGGAGTTAAGTCTCCATGGCTGTATAGGTGGTGTGTTCACTGATGTTAGTCCAAAATGGTGACTGCTACCAAAATTAGGGCAGTTGCAGTTCATGCTCTCTTTGTGCAGCAGCCCTCGTGCCTGTGTGGTAAGAGCCCACCCTGCAGCAAATGCCTCTGGTCTATAAAAGCCCAGAGGAGGATGAGTTGGCCAGGACTGTGTTTGCATTGGTGTGAGCAATGTTTCGGGTTGTTCAGCAATGGAGGGAATGTGGGAGCCTCGCTAACATGTAACTCTCTGCCTCCTGCTGTTGCATTAGGACAGCAAACCCAGGGTTGTGCCCTGCAGTGGGAGGGCATTTCACCTTATCAAAATGCTGGTGAGTTAGCATTCTGGAATGGATTGTGTTCCATCTGGGGAGCAGTTTTGCCTGCTTTCTGCTGTTACAGCAGCTCAAAACAGCTGGCAAACTACTCCCAGGGAGAAAAGTAAGATTTCCCTTGTTACTTTTTCAGACCTAGTCATCTTAATAGTTACTTGTACAAAGTTTTAAAAAAAAAAACTTCAGACAGAAATATGATTTTTGCATCAGCAGCATTTCTTCCAGTTTAGCATTAAAAGCCAGTGTGGGGATGAATAATAGGAGCATGGTTATTGTTTTATGGCTTAAGTAAATTGGTTTAAAAGTAATGTGGAAATTAATGAGCAGCTGCATGTGGAACAATGTATAATGAACACCAAGGAGAGCCATTGAAAAGGTACTGAGCAGAGGTATTGGTGCATAAAATGGCTGCAGTTCTCATCACTACTGCTTGGTTGGTACTTGTGCTCAGGTTTTACCCCTCAGCACTCTGGCAAGTCAGCCAATAGCAGAAATGGGAGCCCTGGGTGATATCAGGCAATTTGCAAATCAGGCAGAATGCAGTTTTTTGTTTCTTGCAGAAAATAATTGGTGAAAAATATCAAGCTTTAAACTCCAGGCTTTTGATTGGACGACCCCGGTGGAAGCTGCTGTTGGATGACATAGCAAAGTGCAATAGGAGGTAAGTGCTTGTCCACTTGAAGGATGCCACAGTCTGATGGCTGTGGATGTCTGTTTCTAGCTGTGTTTGTATGAAAATATTTCTGGGGTTTATCTTGCTGAGAGATAGCCTATACAAACTGAAACACTTTCTTTTATGCTCAGAGCAATTCAGCTTTTCATGCAGCTGAGATGTTCAGTGGCCCAGAAAATAAAAGTAGCAGATTTCCATTTCACTGCACAGAGATTGCATATGTTCTTGTCCGTGGCAATGTCTTGCTTTCAACATATGCTGGTTTTATATATAAAGTTACGTTTCTTAAAATTGTTGATTCATGATTTGTAATGCTAGTTTACAAACAGAATTCACGAGGAAGAATTTGAATGACCTGTATTGTTTTTATTCAGAAGATATATTGTCTTTGGGTATTTCTAGCTATTTTTTTTCTCTGTTAAGACCTGGCAGTGCCTTTTTACTGCGCTAGGAAAGCATATTGTGGTCTGAAACAAGACAAGTATAAACCAGAGAAGACATGCAATTGAACTCTGGATTGTCTTTGTCCAGATCCAGCTTTGTTGGTTGAGTATTTTACCCCCCACTGGCATTTTATTGCCTCAAAAGCTGATCTGAGAGAAGAGACTGTGTGAATCTTCCCTAGTCCTCTTCTAGAAAAGTCAGTGGTGTGGGAGCAAACCCCTCTGAGTAGCTGTTGATCTGGGTGCGTCAGGTTGAGAGGTGCTCTGCAGAACTTTCCCTCAAGAACTTTTTGTCCTCTCTTGCACTTGCAAAGTGAAATCTGCCCATGGCTTGTTGACTCTTCTGAGGCTAGATATGATGAGGGGACACTGAGCCCTGGCTCTTGAGAAGTACTGAGTGCCAAATTTATCACTGTGGGCAGTGTGAGCTGCTGACAGTACTTGTCTCAGATTCAGGTCATAGAGGATGTTGTGAGCAGAATGCCCCAAAGGCTGCTACGTCTCTAGTAGAATTTTCACACTTAGAGAACATGTTAGAATAAAGAACCATGGGAAAGAAAGGTTCAGAGAAAGAAAGAAAGAGAGTTCAGAGAACCAAGCTGACTCTCTGGGCTCAAAGATCTCTGCATAGAGGATTGTTGACTTTTATGCTCCATTCTAACGTCCTTTTGTTTAACTATGTGAGTGCAGTTTTAAAAGATGAAAATGATGAGGTTCATGCCAGTTCCTTCCAAGGATGTAAGAGCACTTAATATAGATTAAGCTAGTAGTAGTAGTAGTCATACTTGCTTTTTCTTTTTTGCTTTCCATTGCATTACTCCTAATTAGACTTCAAGTACCATTTCCTCTGCATTTTCACATCAGGTCTTTAAATTGGGCCACCATTTTCAAGCAAGGTGTCTTTTAATACCTAAATAATGTTCTGACTCTTTTGATTACCTTGCTAAGATGTAGGCTTTGTCACTCTGTCATCTCTTTAGCAGGGTTTATATAGATCTGTACGTATAGATGTAGTTACTTGTAATGATGCACAGTAGCCTTTAACAACCTCAGCTGTCCCACAGAAATTTACCTTTTGTAGGTAATTATTCTCCGTATTTCCTTGGATGAGATGGGAACTTCAGTTTTTCCCTCAAGTCCAGTTTCCAGGTCTGCTACTAGCTTTATTTCAGTTCTTATTTCTCTGTAACTTTCCACCTAAGTGTCCCTGCTGCTATACGGAGACCAGAAAAACCAAACTAAAGCAAAACAGGTCAATCAAGTTGTTTCCAACATCTGGTGCCAGTGTTCAGGCTTTCACATTAGCAATCATCCCCTTGGGCTTGTTTATGGGCAGCCAAGATATTTTCCAGTTTTTATCTTGTGATTTTAGGAAAAGCTGCATATAAATAAACAGGCAGCTGGCAAAGCTCTCACTGTGTAGCCGTCTGATTGCTGTGTGCTTTGTGAATTGTTGCTGTTGTTGCTGTTTGGGTCCCAAATAAGCAAAGTGCATTTGTAAGTGTCTGAGCTTTGCCAGACCTTCAGAGCGTGGCATGGGACAACCCAGCATCAGGTTCCTGATCCTTTTCTTTTCCTGGAAAAGAGGAGCAGAGGTATGCCACCTACTGTTCATATTTCATATGACACCTGCAGACCCAGCAATCTGCATTGGAACAGTTATGTAATAAATTACTGGTCTCTTTTTTTCATGCTTTTTGTGGGGGAATGGAGCAGCAGCCTTGTTCCTGTTCAGTTGTGTCCTGGATGAAAAGCTTGCACCGTGCTCAGTTTGCTTAGGTCAAATGGGCATGTGCTTTTTTCCAGGTAGAGAACGACCTAGAAAAAGACATGAACACCTGCAGGAGAAAAAGGCATGGAGCACAATGATACATTTCTCATGTGCTGTAAAGGAGAAACCTCTCTCTAGGAACAATGTGGGATTTAAATCAGGAACATTTCAAGTCCTGACTCTCTCCTCTCAATGCAGCAAAGTATTTCTCCTCTCTCTCAACTCCTGCTGTTCATAAAATGGATGTAAGAATATGTGCCGACCTACTCATCCCACAGGACCACTGAGGAGTTACTTGCTTAGTGCTCTGAATGAGTAAATCCTATATAGAAGTTTATAAAAGAATGGCCTATAACATCGTTTCCTTAACTGTAAACATGTTAATGAAGATTTTCAGATGTAGGACTACACAGCTGCCTGTTTTCATCTAAGCCACAAAAGTGAGCCTTTGTCCCAAACAAGTGATAAACAGTTAAAGCCCATCAGCTCAGGGTAGTAACGGGCTGCTCCGTGTAATAGCTTCCCTCAGCCACCTTCCTGCTTGTGTTCCAGCAGCCAGGCAGGGAGGGAGGCATCTGCAGGCAGGGACACTGGGGAGGAAGGTAGATGGTACGTGACGGGGTGTCCAGACTAGAGGCTGATGGTGGGTATCCTGGGAAGGAAGTCTGAGAGCCTCTGGCCCACTGTACAGAACAGTGACTCAGCTGTGGTTCAGGAGACCTTCTTAGCCATGGGTCTCTTGTGTGACTTCAGGCAAATCATTTAACCTTTCTGTGATTCTGATTACTAGCCAGAAATTCTGTATACCTTGGAAGGGTGTTACTGGGGTGGGAATACATTGTCAGTATGTGCTGCTTAGACATGTATTTACTTTGTTAGTTATTTATATGTAGTGAAAGGGAGAGGGGCAGCCAAACTCTTTATGGTTTGTTTTGTCCATTCATTGTACTAATTAGACTAAAGAAAAAGAAAAACAAGCAAAAAAACCCCAACAACAACATTAATTCTTTCAATTAAATACACAGTAGAAGACAAGAGTCTTGCTGGCAGCTCATGAATCCTTTTTCTCCAGTGTGCACAGATTAGAGGGAGTTCAGAGTCTGCAAATGCTGAGGAATCTTATTTGAGAGCAACAAGCAACAGCGCTCTCATTATTGCTGCAAATTCAGCCACCAGCACAACACACATTGCCATCAAAAGGAGTACTGCCAGGACAGGAAAGCTTAATAGATAAACATCAGGGTGAGAAAAGTAGGACTTACGACTTTACCATGGATTGGTATGAGAGATGATGTCATTGAAGGCAATTAAAATCAGCATTGTAAGGTGCCCACACAGGGACACCACTGCAGTTACCTGCATAACTTTGGGATGCTTTTTGATGTTTGAGTGCTCAGTTGTACCATGCCAGTGTTGCTGTGCACTGGTGCAGCGTGCACTGCGCTGCTATTCCAGCAGCTGCCTGACACCAGACATGTACACTCGGCAGTATGCATCAAAGATTTCTCCTTGTATTAGTTCCTTCCTCTCATCAAACACATGCACAGGGAGCTTTAAACTGAGTTTGATTATCTTGCATGTGCTAAAATATTGTATATTAAGTAGTTACTGGATAGAATACTGGAACAGTTCAGGAAGCAGGAGCAGCCGCCTCTTGTTGAGTGCTGTAGACCACAATAGAGCCATGTTACCTCTAGTATGCTCTTTCTTCATCCTGGTAAATCTTCAAGATCTTTTTCTGTAGTGGCACAATTTCAGCAGGAAGAGCATGATTTTTTTTTCATGGTACAGAAAAGGCAGCACTGCTTTGTCTTACCCTGCCCCTTCCTTTCCCTCTTCTCATCTTCCAAAGAAAGGGAAATGGTGACTGTTGCGAATGGCTCACTCCTGCTGTGGTGGATGTGCTTTGTTCTGATGTTGGCTACAGTTCTGAGCCCTCAGATGTTGTATGACTGTGAATCTGACTTACAGCCTATTTTTAAGGTGACCAGAGAGCAAAGAGCTGTTGTCAGTAGAGTGGTGTGAAAAAGTCACCTTAACTAATGAACCTGGGCCGAGAGCTATGGTGATGAACAAGGATCGTACTCTGTGTTTGACTTTTCATAAGCTTTCCCAGTATAGATGTGGAAGAAAAAAACTGCATGCTAATGTGAAAGTAAAGCAGAAAAATTACTCTGTTGCTGCCAGAAATAATCATGGGTTAGTAGTGCTCTGTTTTCATTATTGTAACAAATCACTGCTAGTGACTAGATCTGCTTGTGTAATTCATGAGTTACACTAAGGAAGTCTTTGCAGTGAGATACATTTCTAACAAAAAACTGATTAGTCATGGGAAAAAAATAGGGTGGAAAATAGTAATATTTCATCATTTGGTATCTTGAGATTAAGGTGAAGCGCTTCTTCCTCAGAGTTGTCTTAGTCATAAATAATAGGGTTTGTTGTAGGGATACTTGGAAGAGATATGGTGGCCTCGGTAATCCTAACTACATCATCTAGTGAACTGTTCTCACCTTAAAATCTGTATGTAGTTGGCTTATGTGTAATACCATGATGTCAGAATACACTTCTGTCTATTATTGGAAGGTACTGTTTCTTCACAATGTCATAACTTCCCCCTCCCCTCTTTTTTTTNACCATTGGAGTTTTCTGTTGTGGACCAAACAAAATCTCTAAGATACTTCATAAACTGAGCAACAGCAGCAACTCTTATGGGACAAGGTTTGAGTACAATAAAGAATCCTTCAGCTGAAAGCCTGTTGGACTAGCAAGACTCTCTAGAAGATAAAAGTGCAATTTTTTGTTTGTACAATATAAAAGTTCAGCTGTGGTTTAAACAGACAGAAATGTACCAAAGAATAGCACAAATGTTTTTATTTATGGTTATTTAAGACTGATGGATGCAGCAGTATACCAACAAATAATCAGTGCTTTTACTCAAATGCACTCACACAATATTTGTGGTGGGAGTGATTCTTTGGATTTGTTTCTGTTAATTAAAAAGTACAGAAGCTGGGGAGAGACACAATTGCTTTGAAAGCTGATGGAAGAAGAATATGTGGAACATTTGAACTTCTTCCACTTCAGTCCTCTGAAGCTGGATCAGTAAATGAAACCCCAGGTTAATCCAAGTGGCAAAACATAGTATATTACAAAGACTCTTGCTTTTGTTGGTATACAAATCTTATGGCTTTGGGGTGAAAATACTCCATATTAAAGATTTTATTATACATTGCAGAACTGGGATTCTGTATTTAAAATATAGAGTGTTACTCTTGCTAGTCTACTTCTGTAATGAAGTTAACCTAAGGAAAAGTGAGCACAATTTTGTAGCACCAGTAGGCAGCCTCTGCTGTGATGTTAGTCACAGCCTCCTGGCAAGCACACATCTGTATGTGGAGAAATCTGTATCTTGCATCAATTCAGCATTCAGTGAGTTTGCAAAATAAGTATGATTTATGCAGCCATAAAGATGGAGCAAGAAACGTGATGAACAGAAGCAGACAGGACCTGAAGTTTTATTACACCACACATTCAACGTGGAAGTTGCACTCACTCTGTACTCACATGCCCTGAATGTCAAATACTTCAAGCTTTCAGATGGTCTGACTGATTATTTTACAACATAGCAGGTTGAAATCCAGTTTTAGAGGTTCCAGAGTATGTTTGGTTGACTGTGATCCTTTGTCTTCCCTGGAGCCACCCTTGTTCGCCCTGGTGCCACTGGAGGCAGGATGAGACCAGATCTACAGCAGAGTGAGAACAAACCCCTCAGCTCTGTGGCTCCTTGGGTGATGTGTGCAGATAGAAACCTTGCAGGAGCTGCAGTATGCTTCCAGTATGTTCCAGAGAGGAAGATCTGAAACATCCATATTTAAGCTCTCCTTCCATTCTCCTCCCCACAGCTGTTTTTCATAAGTGCCATGGGAGAGCTAAAGGTTGAAACTGGTACTTCATAACTTGTTGGTTCTGAGGAGCACCTTTTTTTTTTCTCCATCCAAATAGCCAATTCAACTTCCTTTATTTCTTTTTTTCTCCCTTTTTCCTTACTTTGCTGAGATGAGGGCATTTAAAAAGGAATCAGACACTTAGCTGGCATAAAGAGGCACCACTCTAGTGCCTCTTAATAGAGCAGCATCACTTTAACATGCTGAAAACCTTCCCCTTGATTTTCAGCAGAAGCTGGGGAGCAATACAGTGTAGTGTTAGCAGCATACACAGGCAGAGACTGGCTTGAGAAGTCTTGTGCCTGTGGTTCACCTGTATTTAGGGCAGTGCATTTTATTTCATTTACATCTGTCCAGTGAAGACCTTTTTTATTTTAGTGGGAAAGGCACTAAATTTCTGCTCAGGACACAAACTCTATACAGGAGTCTGCAAGTATCAGTGTCAGTGTTCAGAGGGAAGCATTTTTCTAGTAGGTGGTGTATAGGCATGCTGTATGTGTAACTAGTGAGAGTGAGTTTGGTCTTTGCCTTGGCAGCTTCTGCTCAGGAGTTGCACTCAGTGAGCAGCAGGGTGGAGGTGCATCAGTGAAGCCACATGGGAATGTGTTCCTCAGTGTCTGGACTTGGCACTGAAGTTTTTACCTCTGGCTGTGCCCAATTTGAAATTCAGGGAAGAAGGAAAGAACCAGAGATAGATGAGTTCCTACTGATGAGAATTCTCGAAGTAGCCCGGATGAGAGAAGCTAAAATAGAAATGCAGTGTGAGATGGGAGCCTGCATTACAGCTACTGATTTTAATTTTTTTCTCTTTGAGGCTGGAAGGACCATTATTTTCCTACTGGATCTCGTTCATCCATCACTGTAAAACTGGAGGTGTGCAGCAAAGGATTAGATTCTTTTTAATCAGTAAGATTTATTTCTAATACTGCCTGCATAGATTTTATAATAAACATAAAACTGTTGCCAAAATGCATAGATACTGGATATTGTACGTCCTGTGTACTTTCTTTGTTTTCTGCTGTTAGTTTAAAGCGTAATTGAAGTCATGCCTGCATCTGTTACCCACAACTAGAAAGTGATCTTTTCCTCTAGTTTCGGGATCTAGTATCTCATGCTTTTTAAATACAGTTTAGAGTCATCTAATCACTGTGTTGTTTGTGGTTTCACATCTCCTCTGACAGATACCGGCTCCATTACCATATAATGAGCAGCTAGTTTTGCAGTAAGCTCTGTGCTAAAGCAGATTATATTTTCTGGCTCCGTTTCTGTATAGGTAACACTTTATAATTAAAACAGTAATACTAGTACTGCGCTCTTGTTCTGCATTGTAGCAGGCATTGATGCTGCTTGTAGGCATGTTAAACACATGTTGTTACATTAAGCAGTGTTGTCACAGCAAGATCTAAGCAGATCCAGGCTGTCCTCTTTCTCTCTTTGTGATGTATCTGACTCAGCTGACCCACTTGTAAAACAAGCTCTGGACTGTCTGCCTTTCTGGAGTGTTTGAAAGCTTAATTAATGTTTTGGGATCACTCTGGTGCACAAGCAGTGAAAAGATCTGTCTAATTGCTATGCAAATGTACTTGTGTTTTATTTTGGGTAAACCTTTCTGTTGCTGATTTGACTAATCACTAGGTGAGGAAGAGTTTGGGGAAAGTCTAAAAGCTTCAGTTGCTTTTTCGTTTTCCTTGAGCTGTACTTCTGTAAGGGAGGCAAAAGGTTTAAGGGTTATTAAGTGACTGTGACTTGGCTTCAGGAGTGGCAGATATTGTGATAAACACAATCTTTCGACAGGCTGTGTTGTCGTTGCTCTTTCTGAGTGTGTCTCCAGCTTGCAAAACAGAGTCAAGCCCTCTTTTAAACTCCATTGCTTTTTTATCTGTAAGCCAAGTATATGTAAAAATATAACTCAGTGCCAGACAAGTAAGTGAAGGCTGACAGCACTGAATTCCACATTTGCAGATGAACTGGATTTACGTGATTGAGCATCACTTTGCACTTTAAACTGTGTCCTGTGAGTCTGTCGTAAGTGTCCTGCTGGCAGGGGAAGGATCCCTCCCTGTATTCTCCCAGTTTTCACTCAGTCTTTCACAAAGCTGCAGACCTCTCAGTGTTTGCTCAGCAGGATCTTTGTGTTTTATTCGTCAGAATTGTTTCAGGACTCTTTTTTTAGACCAGGAAAGTTTCCATACCATCATGGAAACCAAGCCCTTTCCCTGCAACAAGAATCCAGCCCTTGTGTAGCAGTGTGGGACTGAGGGCTTTACACAGCTAACAGCAGGATTAATCAGATGTACCCAAGACCTATTCCCACATCACTGAGATTACCTGTGTGAGTAAATGCTCACTGCCACGACAAAGAACAGGAGAGATCAGTCCTGATGTTGTGTGGGAAGGCCTGGTGGGGAATGACCTTCACCACTGAAGTCTGCAGAACAGCCTGTCCCTCCACAATGATTATTCCAGCCCTGAGTTTGGAGCAACACTTCCCTGTTTCAGTATGTGGTACTACTACTAGCATGTGAGTTCTTCCTTGGTCTTTTTTCTGCTCTTGTACAAGACAGGACTGAAAGCAGTGTGAGAGATCACAACAAACAAACAGCCTGGTCTGGGAGAAGACACCTAGCTGATGACTGCGCTGCTTAGGGTAGAAAGTTTAAACCAAATCCATTTTTTTGCAAAATTTTGATTGTTTTGCCACAACAACAGTTGCTGTAAAGGAAAAATAGATAAACCCTCCCTCTGGAGACTCCTGCCTACAGAAGCCTGTTGTGAAGATGTGTATCAAAGCACTGCACACATCCTTATTACAGGGGTATGTAATGATAGAAGGGTAATGTGTTTACACTGGAGGAGGGCAGGTTAAGATTTGATAGTAGGAAGGAGTTCTCTGTTGTGAGAGTGGTGAAGCACTGTAACAGGTTGTCCGAAGAAGTTGTGGCATCCCTAAAAGTGTTCAAGACCAGGCAGGATGGGGCTTTGAGGTCTGGAAGATATCCCTGCCCATGGCTGGTGGGTTGGAACTAGATGATCTTGAAGTTCCCTTCCAACCTGAACTGTTCTATGACTGTGATTCTGTGATTCCTGTTATTTCAGTTTCCACTGCATCCCGATCTCTGGCTTGCTCGCTCAGCTCTGAATCCCTGTGGTTTTCTTTGATTGCAGATCTTCACCCACCTTGTTAGCAGATGTGTCTTGCAGGTGAGAGAAGTGCTGCATATACTGGCACCTGTGCACTGTCTGATCTAAGCATGGAGCAAGTTGTGAGCACTCGTTACAGCCAGTGCAAGTGCAGGAGCTGCCCAATTGCTGCTAATGCCTCTAGCACATAGGTGGGAGAGATTTGGAGGTGGTTGAGAGAGGGCAGATAATGCAAGGAGCAGACCAGCTGTGTTGGGAACAGTAATTCAGCTGTACCAGCCTAACAGAGCAGAGAAGTAATGGTTTGGTAGGACTTGGGGAACAGCAGCCTGAGAGGAAAACCTCTACTCAACATTTAATGCACCGGGTTATAGTTTCAAACTGCAAGACATGGCTTAGGGGAAGCAGACGTGAGGCTAAAGAGTCATTGCCTATAGCAGTTCAAGGACTGTAAGTCAGAGAAGAGGCATAGTTATTAAAATGCAGTGTTTACTTTTTTGAAAAATAAAAGGGCTTCTAGGGAGATTAATTTTCACTTCAGCCTGGCAATCATTTCATGAACTCACTAGTTTGATATAAAGCAAGGTGGATCTGTTCTTGTCTGGATTATGCATCAAATTTTTCTGATGATTTTCCATTCCTCACAATTTAAACCAGTTTTTATTGTTTTAGCAAAGAGGATTTAACAACAAGGTTTAATCAAAATGCCATTGGTGCCTGTGCTGAGCTGAGGTTTTCTGCTATGAATGTACATTTTTCAGGGATATATATGTTACATAGCTGATGACTCAACTGTGAACAGTGATTTGGGATTTGCATTGTTTCTGCTGCTGGTGTATTTCATTAAGGCCACTACAGTGATGCACTAGTGAAATGCAGGGAGCTGAAATGACACTCTTCATTCCCATAAAGAGCCTAGTATTTTAGTGCCTGTATTAACCATAGTAAATCCTAAAAACTCTGAAATTTCCTTTGTAGGCACAGTAGATCAATTAGCATCTTTCAAGGTTAAAAACCCTGTGTCCTTCGCTGGACTGACATGTATAATGAATGCTCTGACACAAAGGTTTTGGGCAATGCTTCTCCTTAAAGGGCTGGATGAGGATATGTGAAGGTTTAGTATCCTGATAATTGTTATCACCTGTGTTGTAAGAGGGATGGGATCTGTTCTGATACCAAGGAATGCTGTGCACTTCTTCTGATATTATGGATATCTCTAAGCTTGCAGTGGCTCCTCAAGGTTTGCCATGCCTGAAGTGTTATATTCTTTAGAGGGATCCTACTTGTGAGAGACAGGTGCTGGATCTGTACTGAGAGCAGTGGATCTGTCCCATTATGACATTGGCACAGAGAGAAAGCTGGAA
Source organism: Pachycephala philippinensis (assembly GCA_013397055.1). NCBI lineage: Eukaryota > Metazoa > Chordata > Aves > Passeriformes > Pachycephala > Pachycephala philippinensis. Next base: position 1,095,159 of record VWZT01000183.1, read on the forward strand.
AAAGCCACTTGTCCCAGTCATAGATTGCTTCTTAACAGAGCCCTTGGATGAGAGGGAAGGCTGGTCCTGTCAACTGAGGAGCAACCCAAGGAGGGCAGGAGAGGATGATGAATGCCAGCAATAAAAAGGGTAAAATATTTTGTACCTGGGAGCCAAGGGGAGGGAGGAGACATTCTTCTTAGCTTCTCAATTTTAGAAATTAAAAGCAAACCCCATTTTCTAGATGTGGATACAGAGTCTCCCCTGGAGGTTGAAAGCTGATGTATGCAAAGACATTGCATTTCCGTGCACAACTCGGAGCTAAAGCCCAGAAGAAAACTAGTATATTTTAGCAAACACTCTAGAAATAAGCAATTTCTTTGAAATAAACCCTTTACTCTTTCAAGTTAACCTATTTCTAAAAAACATCCACTCCTATTCTGCAGCTGTGGAATTGGGAAATAGCTTTACCTGTTAACTCCTTTTCACCAAAATACCAGAGTGTAGAGTTCTCTGTGTCAGCTGTAAGTAGCTTTGACAGTTTGATAAATATATTTTGTGTTTGTTGCTGCTGACCCTAGGAAAGGACAGCCTTGAGGATGAGAAGCAGTGTTACATAAATGTCTAGTGTACATAGCAACACTGAGCAGGGAGACGCTGCTGCATCGCTTTTGGTGCACCAGTCACTCATTAAAATTCTGTCATTGCAAGGTCACATTGCTCATCTCATACTCTGCAACCCTGGGGAAGAAATTCAGATGAGAGGTGGGGGAGGAAAAGCGAAAACTTCCTCCTTGCGCTGTAACCAAGAATATATTCATCGACAGCAGGGCACATATTTTGATTTCAAAAGAGCATGCCATTTCTTTTTCAGGGATAACGGATTCCCTCCTGGTGCTGTGTCATGGTGTTTGCATGTTAGAAGTGTAACACAGGGATAACGGGTGGCTTCTGAAGTGAATAAATAACGCCTCTGAGCTTTTGCTTCTCCCTTTAATAGTCTCAGAGAAATGCAAAACACCAGAGAGCTTACAGAGTGGACTGTGTCCCAAGCTGCACTCGGCGCAGCCTGGTTAGGAATGCTGCACAGCAGCTCTGCAGGCTGCTGGGAAGGGGCAAGGCCAAGGCTGTGGGTTTGATCCCCAGATCGGCCATTCACTTAAATGATGATCCTTGTGGGTCCCTTCCAGCTCAGGCTGTTCTGGGATCCTGTGTAACTGTTTTAAGGAGGACACATCAGTGATACGTGATCTGCAGTTAGAAGCAGGCCAGGTCACCACATTGGCTGTCACATCTCTGAACTATGATGAGTCAGAGCCAGTCCTAGGTATGCTTTGGTAACACAGGAGGACTCAGGGGATCTTGGACTGAGTCTGCAGGGTGAGATGAAAGGCTGTTTAGACAGAGCTGGATGAGTCTCCAGTGTGCACTTTCAAGCTTGGAGCTCAGAGCTGTCATACCTGAGGGTGAATTGTGTAGGCAGTGTGCTGGTCTGACCTTTGAGTGCAGTCACAGTTGTGTGGTTAGCTGAAGGTATGGACATACCATGTGTATCTCTCTAGCTTTGTAGAAGCATATTGCTAGGGACAGGCAAGCAGGTTATGTTATTGTACCTCATTAGGTGTTAGATGCTTGAAAGCATGTAATGTCTAGAACAGATGAGGATGGTGTATGCCAGCTTCCACCCATAACTGAATAGACCCCGCCCATGTTTGCAGTAGTGTTCACGAGGAATAAATGCCAAAATCTCTGTAGAGAAGACACAAGTGCTGCATTTTTTCTTTTACTGGATCAGAGCAACATAATTAACTGTTAAAAAATACTTGCTATGAATTTGAAGATGCACCTATGGCATTATTCTTTTTGACTGCTTAAGCTCTAGTAACTGTTTGATACACACTTTTTGATAAAAACATAATGCCCCAAAGCTTAAAAATGTGGCTGAGATGGAACTTGGCAAGGGATCTCCACCTGATAGTGAAATATCATTGTCTGTTGAAGCTGGATGCATTTGTGCTTCATTCGTCTTGGTCTGCTCCATCATGGAAGATTAGAGGGAGCTGAGCTTTCAGATCCATCTCTTCCTCTCTGTGTATGACCTCAGCCTTCATCTAGAGGTGTATTTGAACCTTTGGATCACTGGACACATCATCACCCATAATCACAGAGTCCTTCTTTTGGGCTCATCCTCTCTTCATAGCACAAATTGTATTAAGAGACTTCTTCCACCCTCTGTTTCCCTTTACTCAGGAAAATGCCACTTTGGGAAATGCAGAGGGCCTCAATTTTAATTGCTGCATACACCAACCTTTATAATGCTCCTGGTGTACACAATCCAATGGGGCTCTTGTAGTCTCTTTGCTTAGCTTAAGAAAAATTAAGGGATGCAGCATCCCAGTGCTGGAGATGCTTTTGGCAATGAGGGGCAAGTGCTACAAGGGCAGCTATGCAGAAAATGGGAAATCTCATTATAGTGAAGATTATGTCATCTTCTGAGTGAGAATTGGGGATTTGGTTTTGTGAGAGTCAGATCACTTGTGGCTACCACTGAAATTAAGTCATGCTTCTGCTTTCACATAGAGGCATTTCAGGACACTGGTCAGTGATGGAAAAGGTTTCTTTTTTTCAATTATGTTTGCTATTTCCGTACAGCCCCTACTTTATCAACTGCATATGATTTCCTTCTTTCACTGATTAAATATTTCCTCGCCTGGTTTCTTTGCTTCTGGGAGCTTGAGAGCTCATTGTTTATAAAAGGGAAAGAAGAAGTATTGTGCTGTTAAGCAGACAACTCCCAACACATATGTTCAGCTCTGCATCTTTGAGAGGGAGGCCCTGATGATGCTGTGAGTGCAGAAGAGCAGAGCTTTCACTTAGATTCAGATGTGACCAGGACCCTCTTCCAGGCTTCATATATTCATGAAGCTCTGGGCTTATTAATTAGCTTTTTCTGAAACAGGTACCCTTAGTCCAAATGTGCCAGGTTGTGAAACCCTTACTCCCACTGAGTTTTTCTCTTCCTGTGTTCCTTCTGATCATTTGCAGGAGCAAATTTGATGAAACATGTTTGGGTAAGAAATGGTTCTCTTGGTCTGTGCTAGTTGAGAAGAAAAATTGTAATTGGGGTATCGTCCCTCTAACTGATGTCCAAAAAATATTTTGATTGGCCCAGCTATATTAGTTCCATAATGTATATATGGGCAGTTTCTTTCAAGATCTATGATTTTACATTTTTTTATGTAAATCTAATTTCATTTTCAGAACCAACCAAACAAAAAAATCCCAAACATCTTTTTTACGTCAAAAATGCTCGTATGTCCAAAACACATCTGTTTAAAAAGGATTCTTCCAAGATGCTTAGAAGAAGAGTGGAAACTAGCTCAAAAAACCTCTTATTTTCTAATAGCAAAGCATTCTTTGGTTTTGTTTTTTTTTTTTCTTTCCAGCCTTCATTAGTGAAAAAGTACGGTTCAAACGAAACAATAGTACCACAGTCTGAGCTTCAGCAATTCAGTATCTTCCTTTTAAAGCAAGGCATCTCTCCAGGATCATGTCTACACTGTCATCTAAACCTTTGAGGCAATGTCTGTAGCAAGTATAGATGTGGGTTGCTGTGAGGAAGAAGACATGATCCATTTTTGTCTTACTTTGGGTAGTTATTTGGGACTCAAAAGCCATGTGAGAGTTTGATGTGGTAAACAGACAGGAACTCAAGCCACTGGTGCAAGCGTGAGTATCCTGAAAAACTGTTATCCCACTAGTCAAATTAATTAAAATCCAGTCTCAGGAAGGAAGATGTGGGCCACAAAGAAAACTCTTGCCATCCCTAAAATTTGGAAAAAGCGATAAACTAAGGTCAACTTTCCAATTTTTCTTTTAAGAAATGAGCCTGGGAAGTAGTTATTAACAGTTAACATGTATAATGTGATAGAAAAATTAATGACTTTTCTGTAGCTGTGGGTCTTGACTTTTTCACTTCTGACCACATTCTTCCCTCACTCTTCCATGTCCCAAAAGAAAGAGAGCAGAAAATTTGTTCTGAATTTCCAATTCTGTAATTATGTATCTTTTCCACTAGAGGTGAAATAAAAATAATTTATTAAAAAGGAAGGCGACATTTACTTTTTATATCTCTGTATAATGTGCAAGATAACCATTTTGGAAAGTATTCGCATAAATGTCCACAATTTTGAGTACTCAATGTTCTTTTCAGAGGTGCCTGTTTATATTAATGTAGTTTCAATCTGTTCTTATGTTTTTATAGATCAGGATGTGATACAATTCTTTGAAGAGAAATGTCTGCTTAGTTTCCAAGTGGAACAGAAAGCAAAATTCGGTCCTGAACTTTTCATTTGTCAGTTTTTCACCCAAGCTTGACTTTAAGAAAAAGAATAGTACTTAGTGGGTTCATGTCTATAACGAGTCATACTCTTGTCATATGAAACAGCCCATTTTGTAACCTCAGCTTGCTGCCCCCCAACACAACAGAGGAACTGTGTTTCACTGACTGCAAGGACTTAAATAGGTCGCTTTTGTGCCTGCATGCCTCATAAACCTTCAAAGAGTAAGCAATAAGCTTTCTGACTCTGTTAGTTCCACTAAAATGAAGGAAATTTTTTACTAATTATCTCTATAATACGGCAGAGCTAGAAAACTGATCATTAAAAAAGCCCCGGGTTGTTATTTTCCTGTTTTCCTGAGTTCTTGGGGGTTTATTTATTCTTCTCTTTTTCATGAGTCTTGTGCAGAGCTCTTTTCCCACAGTGTCCCTTTCTTAGTTACAGAGTGTTATGAAGGTAGATGAAATCCATTGGCTAAAAAAAGGGCTCAGGAAAGAACTCTTGAGCTTTTTCACATATTCTTACAGAGTTCCCCTACAAACCATCACTCTGCATAGGATTTTCAGTGTAACATGAAGAATTCAAGTTCACTGAAGTCTTTATACCCAACTGCATTAAGTTTCTTTCTAAAATCCCAGCTTCTTTTTGCCTGCCAGTAAAACGGGAACAGTCACACCGGAAAAGAGTTTGGATTTGCCTGGCAAATAGTCCTTCATTTCAAATTTGTTTAGTTAAAATACAAAATCCTGATTGCGGTATGGAAAGGAGACTTCTTTCCCTAAATACTCGTCTGAATTAGCCATTTTACCTTAATGGCAGTCCTGACAACTAAAGTATTTGGCTGCTGAGTTATTTTGCTGTTCAGATGTTACTTTTACATTCTGTTATATTAGCAGATCATCTTAATGTGATTTTATGTCTCTTATTGTATTTGACAAAGCACCATACATTTATACATCATGTAATTATGGCACTGTACTCTAAAGGTATTTACTTTACAGGAAGCTTCATGACTTTGGAATAAACAACCGTTCCAAGACTAAGCAAAACATGGTTGAGTTGCTGTTTGTGACCTGATTTCAATTAATGATGTACTGCCTTAATTGGAAGCATTGTGTGTGTGCATGTGTGTGTGTGTATTACTGCTGGTAGGGGAGGCTGGGATTTCACTCCTTAGCAGAGGCTCTGATACTCTTTGTGATGCCCTAAAGTTGCTGAAACATCCACACAGGGTTCACAGATAAGCTGCAGGAGAGCCAGGCTCCTCTGGCATGACAGCAGGAAGTTGGGTAGGATACCTTAAGTACCAGAATTGCACTAGGCACCCTTGTTTAGCCACCCAGAGTCATTTTCTGCCTTAGAACATGAGGCACATGCTTACTCCGTATGTATCTGTGGCTGTGAGACCATCTCAGCAGCAGAATACATTATCTCATCCTCATCATCTCACACTCTGGAATTTAGAATATCACTCCCCTACACTCTGTCTTTGTTAGAGCACAGTGGAAGGAGAAAGCAGCATCTGCCTGACCGTAACCCATCAAAATCAGTGATGAGCAAAGTTCCTTTCCATATCAGAAGCGTGTAGAAATCCTTCCCACCTGTGCCAAGCACTTGAGTGCCTGACATTGAAACGTGCTCTGGGCATTTGCTTTAGTCTGCTTGCTCTGGTGAAGTATTTCTCAGCGTGCTCAGACCATGCTGCTTTTGATAGATATTAATCTAAGAGCTGCTATTTTATTATCATCTTCAAGACACTGCTGATTCTACAGCAAATCTGTGACAACTGGTTTAAAACTCACTTCCCAGTAATGTATTTAGGGGTATGTTAGGTGCACTGCAGACCAAGCACCCACTTCCATGTTGAATGTTCTGGTGGCTGTCCACCTAATCATTTCTGCATTTGGCAGGGTTGTGGGTTTTTATAGCAAAACTGCACATCAAACATAGATTAAAACAAGTATGCAGACTTCTCTGCGATTTTTCAGAACTGTAAAAGGTTCTGGGTAATTTTTTTTTGAGAAGTGAGTAGTTAAACTGCATTTATTGATCTCAAGGTTGTATTTTTTCCTTTCTCATTCCAGAGTGGTGTTGATACAGTGATGGGAAAAGGTACCATCCCTCCAGAATGAGGAGTTTAACTGCAGCAAGATTTAAAAAAAAAAAAAAAAAAAAAAAAAAAAGAAAGAAAAAACACCAAAAAAAAAACTCAGGGCTTCTGTGCAGCAAGGTTTGCATCNGTACATTCCTTCTCATTTATTTTCACTTGCGAAATTAAAAACTCATGGGGAAAGCTAACAGCTCCATTTTAGAGAAGTTCCTGATCTGTGCAACTGCAAAAGGTGTTTATTTATACTAAATGCAGGGTCAGTGGCAGGCAGGGCAGAGTTATCAGAGGAAAAAATTTATATTTTCAAAAATTATGATGGTGTTTTTCATTAAGAGGAATGTCCTTTGCCACTCACCTTTCCCTGGCCAAGTAATGAGGTTTGGCAAAATGTGTTTTGGCTCTTGAGCTTTGATTTTCTGTCTGATATTTGGAGAGTTTTTATGGGAAACTATATATTTCACAAATGCATTTGATCAAGAGAGAAATCTCATTGTTCATGCAAGAAGATTATGGAAAGGGGAACGCAAAATTTTTTTTACAAAACCTGGCTGAAAATACTGATGCAAATAATAAAGTCTCCTTACAGTGAGCAACAAACAAAGTATTGCAGTCTGCTGTTTTCCTGATGGAAGAGAAAAACTGCTTCCTTCTCCCCACTTCAGCTCTATATGGGCCTCATGGATCATGACAAATCCTTGATAACTAGGTGAGCAGAAGGATGGGCAGTAGTAGGCAAAGACTGCTCACAGTAATCTGTGAGCTTTTCTAGAGAGAAAACAAGCAGCTGTGGGCTCAGCAGCAGCTGTCTGCCTGAGCTGGGCAGCAACCTCACATGAATCTCAGTTGTTTACTGGACCAAATCTCCCAAAGTAAATGAACACCCTTCTCACATCATCAGGGGGGAGATGTGGAAACCTTCTAAGACCTCCAGGGAGATCTGGTACACCTGACTTGGATTTTTGCATTTTCAGGATACAAAATCATTTCAAAAGGTCTTTTTCCCCTCCATTCCCCTCCATACAGGGAACACACTTGTTTATTTGGAGTATAATATGGGTTGTAATATGGGTGCTGGTTAGATGTGAACTAGCTCCCCTGTCCTAAATTATCTCAGATGAAGAACCATTTGAAAAAACTATTTGAATATTTGAAAAATTGACACCATCTGAGGAGTACACACAGGTGATTCCTTACCTGTTCCTGATTCTGAATACTGGAGTAAAAGGGATAAATACCCCCTTACAGGACCGACCAGCCTCTGAAAGCTGGGGAGCAGCTGTGCAATCCAGTCACAACCTTGTTCACAGCAGGGAACTCGATGCTTTGCCTTAAATGTGCCCTAAAGCACCCTATAAGCATGTGGATGTTACAGGAGGGCTGAGAATTGGCACATGGGAATAATTTGTAATCAATGCAGCAACTTGGATTGTTTTTCCTGAAAACCCATCATCATTTTTTGTAAGCAAGATGACTTCAAATAATCTGCATTTCTCTTCTGTTTTCCTTTTCCGACTCCTCCCAAATTTAATTCCTATGAATTAAATGGCTCCATGATTTATCATTTCTCTTCCTGGTTTCTTGTTAGGATATGCATAAGTATTAGACTGAGCTTAATAACAGTGTGCTTTCTAATCTGAAATTGTGTAGTGTGGATGGATGACTGATGGTCTGAGTAACCAGCGGCTTGTCTTCCTCCCCAAAACTGGTTTTGATGAAAATTAATTTTGTTTGGCCAAAGTTTCTGATCTCCCTACAGATTAATTTTGCAAACAAGCCTTCCTGTAACTTTTTACAGTAGTGTGTCTTCTTGTAGGAGAATGTCACCTTAATTAGGATGACTGCAGAGATTTCCCAATCTGCCGTCTGTGCCCAGACTGCTAAACACAATTTCTGAAGTGACAGCCTCCCTGCAGACATCCCTGTTTGGTGCTCTAGAGTGCCATGGCTCCTAGGATGAGACAAAAGGCCACCATTTTTAAGACCTGGTGTCTAGACTTTTGGACTTAAGCATATTAGTTTCACTGAAAGGGAAAAGTCTTTCTGACTAGAAGTGAGCTGATTTTCTGAAGTAGCTGTGAGGAAGACAGAAAAGCCTGGTTTTCATTTATTCTCTCAAATGAGAGTTGTTAAAAGCCTGATTCTCCCTGAATATTAATAGGAGGTTGATGCTTTGAAAGTCAGCCCTCTGGATCAAATAATTGAGACTACAGACTATAGAATTAAAAGACTAAAATTAATTTTAGAGTAGCATCTCAAGTCCATGATGGTGTAAAAGAGGACATGAAGCCTGAATTCTCTAGTGGTCTGTATCTTCAGTGGTCACTGGCATTAACTGGCAAGATGAAATTTAAAACAAATTGCTGCTGTTCTGATGTGAGAAATCTTACATTCACTTGCTCTTGTTATAAATGACTGTAACATCATCCAGATGAAAGGGGAGCTGGAAAAAGAGTCCTAATAGTGCCTTTCTACACACATATGCACACATGTTGTACTACTTTTACTTCAATAGTAAGTATACAGTTATTTCAGTATTTGTATTTTTGCCATGATATATGTATTTTGCTATCAGCTAATTACTGTAGTAGCTCTGTTATTCTGGGATGTGTGTGGTGCTTCAATTTAAAAACAAAAATCAAATTTTCTCATAATTGCACCATTAAATATTTCTGTATACAAATACTGTCATTTTGATAATTTGGTATTTCTCAAGCTGTTTACTGTGCATATATTTCATACAGGTCATCTGACAATGTAATCAGTTCATAGTAGATTTAACTAGAGCACCACCCTGCCAATCCCCCATAAATTTATGAGAAAATGGTCTGGGCCTTCAAGTTCTTAATACATCTTCCTGATACGTTCAGCTCTGTGACAAAATAGCCAGCACTTTTTTTAAAGTGTTGTTGCCTTTGCATGAAGGGGTCGTATGCAAAGAACTTAAGCTTTTAGCACTTCTTCCAGAAATATATTTTCTTCTGTGGTATGTATAGACTATTTATTTGTAAAATAGGTTGCACAAAGGAATGAAGGTGAGTAAAGACAGTGTTGTAGATAATTTCCTATCATTAGTCACTGGTGGGGAGAAACAGAACCTGATTACAAGGAAGGCTGTACTGGCATGCAAGGCAAGGAAAGCCTTGCTCATGGCTCTGCCCTAAGAGTTAAGAGGCTCTGCAGGCTACTCTATTTATATTTATGTCATTGTTGTCAAAAGTGCTTGGAAGGATGTACACCAGTGTGAAAATCTAGCACATTGAAATGGTTGTACGAAAGTTTTTCAAGAAACCAGAAGCAAATTCAAACCAGAAGTATTTTAACATTGTTTTGATTACAGGAAAATGTGTGAAAATTTGTTGACAATATGTAATTGACCTGAAAATGCCTTATTTGCTTATTATTGCGTGAGAATGTTTCTTTTACTACAAAACAGTGAAGAGAAGCAGGGAGGTGCTTTTATACACCCAAGTCCCTTTAAAATCTGACACACTCCTGTACATACACTACCATGCTTGTCATCACCACCACTTTACGAGCCTCAAAACTGTGGGACAATCCCACCACTGAGCCCCAAGGGATCCCTTTTCTGGTCAGATAAGACAGTGCAGTCTGGGATGATAGGAGGGGGAATCAAGTTTCATGATGTCTGAAGTGGTCTGAAGTGCTAAGCCACAGTGAGGGTCCAGAATTAATGTTTACTGCCAAATTCTTGTTTCAAAGAGGATTTTCTTTTCTGTATGTGGGGAAAGTACTTGTTTTTCTACACATTTTATTAATCGATCAGATTTCTAAAAATTCTTGGCATCATGTGAATTCTGCACAACTGATGCCCTCAAGAGAAAGAGGTAATGGACAGACTTCTGGGGAAATGTCCATTTATAAAATGGGACATCAGAAAGCCTAATGGATGGAAGACAGAAATGCAGAAATAAGTTGATTTTCTGCAGTTGTAGGAGCTATTTCATATCTAATTCGGAGCTTATTACAAAAATTACAGTTAGAGGCCATTTTTAATGACAAGGTCTCATTGCTGCCAATTTTCAGCTCACTATGGATACTGATTCAAAATTACTTCCATCCATACACATGCATGTACACAGATGGTGAATTACAGATTTAACTCAATGGAGAGGCCAGGTGCTAAAAATACAAATTTGGGTAAAAAGTGGGAAGGAGAACAGAATGAAAAAGACTGACAGCTGTTCATTGTCTTGCCTTGACTAAATGTGACACTTAGCAGTCTGAGGAAGTAAGAGACCAGGCTAGAAAATTAAAAACTTGACGGAGGTAACAGTCTCTTGCAAAGGCCAGAGACATGCAAAGCTGAGTACCTTATAATGAAGCTATCAGGTATCCTCTAGATTTCTTAATTTTTTTCCTTGTGTGAAACAGCATGGTGCTGATGCTGCAAATACTTCCCTGGATTTTTAAACTGGTGAGCTCCTCATCTAACAAGTACTAACAAGTACAAGCCTAACTTCAATGCCCACTGGGTGAAGGTTTATGTGGTTGCATGGTGTATGTACACACGATCTTGATTTTCAAGCACTGAGTACCGTAATCCCCATTTTTGGCATTGATCCAGACAGGATAAATTCCCCAAGCCTGAGCCAGCTGCCTAACGGCAATGGGAAGCTTCTTGTTTCAAGATACCTTGTCCAGACAGAGGAAAAGGTAAAGGCAGGGTTTTGTTTAAACTCTGACCATTCTGATTCAGTGAGATCACACAGCAAGCACAGCCTCATGGCATTACCTCATTCCCAATTTAAAAAAAAAAATGCAGCTCCAGCTTCCTTCTCAGGGAAGCATTTATGAAGAAAAGAGGTCCTTCAACATCATTACATATGTCTGAGCACAGGAGTAAACACAACCCTAAACATGACCCTGAGAAAAAAAAGAATGTGCCATTGCATTTGTAGCTTGCAGATGAGAAAGCACAAAATCTCCTGGCAGTGCTGGTGGCCAAGAAAACTTTTAGTGCTATAGTGATAAATGAAGCCTCTCCCTCTTTCTGACCCGTCCAAAACCTAGGTGGCTGGTCCAAGCTACCATGCAGGGTCTCTAAAAGGCCAAAGGGAAGGTATGTCCACAGGACAGTTCCTCCTGTCCCAAAGCAGTTGCTTTAAGGTTGGTGCCGTCCACACCTGGACTTCCCACACCGAAGGAACCTGAACAGTTTTGCTCAGAAAAGAGAAGCAGCTGGGGCTCCATGTGCTCTGAGTCAGATACACCCCTGAAGAGGTTTGACTCCCAGTTGGCATCAGGCCACTGGTCTGAGCAGAAACACCACAACGATGGAGAGAACCAGCAGGTGTTGCTTGTGTAAATTCTGTCCTAGTTACTAAGATTAATATACACTCTGCTATCTATTCCTGGCCACGGACCATGCTGGCTGTTGGAAACAGGCCTGTGTTCTTTGTTCCCTCCCAAAGCAGATGTGGTCTCCAGGTCATATGGTGAGTGGGAAAATTGCTTGGGGGTATGCCTACAAATATGAAAGGGATAAAAAATTCTCTTTCATCAGTTAGAGCTGGTTTGAGTTCTCTGTGATGACACTTCCAGGGGAAGAAAACGGGCTGTTAGATCCTCCACCAAAGAAAAGGGAAAGGAAAAAGCCTGCCTGGGAATTGGTAAATGATCTGAGAAGAGGATAAACAGACTTCCACTAATAGGTCATGAGTTTGGTCACAAGTATAAATTATGCATTCCATGATTTTGAGGAAGAAGGGATGATCAAGAGCTGCCAAAAAGTAGGATTTAGAAGACCTGATGAGCCAAAGCTTCGCTTTGATCCTTTCACACATGGTGATTTGCCATGTCTGAAGGAGGGAAGCCCAGGGAACACTGGCTATCAGTGGAGAAGACATGAACAGCTGAAGAGTTGAATCAGAAATTACTTGTTGGCCATGTCCTTTGCAAGTGGTCATTTTTGGTAAAAATTACCTTGATCAGTGTGAAAATGAAATGCTGTCACCATGGAATACTGAAAAGACTGAAATAAACTTGCTTAATACAGTTAGGATTTTTCTATCAGAACAACTTTTCAAAGGATGACATCGCTTTACTGACACTGAAATATTTTGCATATTGGCATTTTTTTCAACAAACATCTGAAACGAAGGAGTGGCCTTTCTGTTAGGGCAAGCACCCAACCAGGGGCCACAGCTCTGCCAGTCTGTCCCAGACTGACACATTCAGACTGTCTCAAAGCTGGGCATTTGGGACTTCTAAGCTACACAATTCCAACATATTCCTGTCATTTTCGAACTCCAGGACTGGGGACACCAGGAGCGTACCAGCTCCAGACTCCAACAGAAGACTCTTCCTGGGAAGCCCCTGGGAGCTTATGGGATTTTCACTCTCCCTCCATAGATTGAATGGATCCTTATGTCTTAGATATAAAAGCCCCCATTCCCCATCCCCCTGTGCTGCTGGCATGGAGAATACAGAGAAATCTGGATTTGAGCCTGGGAAGAGGGGAGGGGTTTGGGAAGGTGTTGTTTTTGTTTTTGTTTTTGTTTTTTAATTATTTCTCATTATCCTCTTCTGACTTTTGATTGTCAGGAAATTAAAATTAAGCTAATTTCTCATAATCAAGCTTGTTTTGCTCATAACAGTATTTGGTGAATGATCTCTTCCTGTCTTGGGCTGCAGAATTGGACCCTACAGTTGTGAAAGAGCAGATAAAAGAGAATTATACATTAAATCCACCAACACACAAGCCAATCTGATTTCATAGGACCATTATTTAATCAAGCATAAGAAATACACAGTGTTCTTTGGGTGGTGTGGTAGCTTATGTTGGATCTGGGAGATTTTTGTGGGAGTGGATCTGATAAGATGCTACAAAATTGGAGGTTACAAGAGACTTGAGGAGACTGCCCGTCCTGCTTCTGCAGCACACCTCAACAAGGTATTTGTAAACATCAGTCAAACACTGCATGCTTGATTCTCACCTTAGTAACATGACTGAGTTACTGGAGGCCTCTAGAAATTGGACTGATAAGTTATATTGTTGTAATCTTCACTTTCTATGAGCAAGGGTTGTATCTCGGAAGAAGTTCCTTCTTTTTTCTTCCAGCAGGGCCTGATGTGCCTTGTGAGCACAGCAGTAACAACGCCTCCAAACACAGCTGCTCCAACCAACCAAGCCCAGATCTGACGGGCTTGCTGAAGGTAGGGTGTCAGAAAGTCTTGGAAAGACTCAAGGGCTAGAAAAAACAAACAGAAAAAGAAAGCTCATTTTACTTGATACAATGTACTGTCAGTTTATGGACGTTCTATAATAGGTAATACTGGAAGGTTGAGTATAAAGAGGCAAGAGTGGTAGAAGTTGTCTCTGACAAATAGTTTTAAACAAGTCTCCTCAGCCCTGATAGTCTGTTTCTCAGTCTTCATATCCAAGGCTCGCACACAGTTCGGTGTCTCCAATGCTCCTTACGGTTTTGTCAGAACTTCAGACTGTGACCCAAGAAGTTTGATACTGTATGACCAAAGGTCCTGCCGGCTCAGCATCCTTTGTCAACAACAACTGAGGCAGAACACTAGGGAGAGCTTAAGAAAAGGTCAAGCCTATTACAATGCTTCCACAAAATACTTACCCAACCTCCAAAAATTTGCAGGTCCGGGATTTCCTTATCCAGATGTGGTGGTGTTGTGTGTAATAGTCATTGGAGGATTTTTTTTCCCTTCCATCATTTCAAGCTGCTGTTTGGACTTTTATCACAATTTTTAGCAGCAAAAAGATCCCTGCCTTAACTACATATTGATCGGGGAAAAAAGCTCCCTTTCACAATTGTGAACCAGCACACTTGTCTGCTTGGCCCAAGGAGGATTTGGAATCCACATCTCCCAATTATTAGCTCTAAAGACAATTATTAGTGGTAATTACTAGTTAGTAGGGAAAAGAAAGAGCACCTCTATGGGCACGATCCCTGGGAACTCCTATGGTGGTTTATTTTTTGAATGCTCTTTATGCATCTGGACTGATTTAGAGGTACTCAACCATATTTAGTATGGTGTACCCCCACAAAGGCTGTAAATACCTTCCTGTTGTTTTTTCACTGGTGCCCAGAAAAACAATCCATATATCCTCTTGGATCATGGTGCTTTGGAGAGTATGCTGTTACATGCACTGTGCTCTGAAAAGATGCTGCCTCCCAGGGCCTGGGTAAGGGATGTAGCCAGGAAGCTGCCTGATGTGGTGTGGCCTACTGACTGTCCTCTGTTAGTATTCCGGGTGGGTAAGGGATGAGATTGAAGGCAGAAGTCCCAGGGTAATCTAAAGGGACTTCAGGGCACTGGGGTATTTATTTAAAGAGGTAGGTGTGCAGGTAGTATTCTCCTTGATTCCTTCAGTACTAGGGGAAAATACTGAAAGGAATACGAAAAATCAACAGATAAATACATGGCCAAGAGGCTGATGCCATAGGTGGAATTTTGGGGTTTTTGTCCACAGGGTCACTTACATGGAACGAGGCCTGCTCATGTTGGATGGGCTAGAGGAAGAAAAGTCAGAGGAAGAAAAGGATCATGGCCCAGTAATTAGCAAGGCTGATAGCGGAGTCTTTAAACAAGGCTTAAGGGGGAGGGGGATAATTGGTTTCTGTCATTTTTTGTGCGTTTGTGGCTCACTGGTTGTGTCCCTCTGGATGTTCAAAAGAAATACCAGTGAGACTCCCACAATCAAAACTAGGAAGATGAGCTTGGAGAAATTCACATTATCAAGTCCCTCAGTCAGTTTTAAGGCATCGTTACTTCTTTTTGTAGTGCTGAAAAGTTACAGCTCCCACAGATTTCATCAGTCTCCTCATTATTACAGCTTGTAAAGTATTTTTTAATGGAAAGGATTGTCAACCACTGAAAAAGGCTGCTCAGGGAAGTGGTATAGTCACCATTCCTGGAAGTGTTCAAAAATCATGTAAATGTGGTGCTAGGGATATGGTTAAGTGATGGGCTTGACAGTGCTGCTTTTATGATTGGACTTCATGATCTTAGAGGTCTTTTCCAATCTAAATGGTTCTGTGATTCTACAAAACTCTTCCCACTGGGAGAGGGAGATTTTCTGGGAAAAAGTCAAGACTGCATCTGTAAATTTATCTGTTTTCATTTCTGAAAGAAGGAAAGAAATACAGAAAAGACTTAATCCGGGTGCTGAAATATAAGCTCTTGGAACAGCTCTTGACAGAGCAACTTGTTTTGACAGCTATTGTTAGGTGGTGCCGTTAGTCTTCCATATCTGTGTTATTGATGCTAACCCATGTTGGTTTTCAGGCAGCCATGTGGGCTGTGGTCGTTTTAGAGTCATGTATCTCATGTCAGGGAAAGCTGGGTGTCTGCTCTAGCTTCTGCTCAGAGCAGCTCCCCAGTAGCTACTCTGACATGTGCCTTGGATTCCTGAGGGATGGATTTCCATACACACTGTGACCACTTTTGCTTTAGCACTGTCACACATATAAAATAAATGAAGCTGCAATTAAAATTACATACTCTTACACACTGATTTGCTCTGCAGTGGAAAGCAGAGCTCCAAGCATCAGTTTTTCCTCAGGGACACAACAACAGTGTAATTTAGCATTAAAATGCCATTTTGTCATTGGATTCTTTCCAAGTTTTATTTCTTGTAACCAGCCTCATTATGCTCTGTGTAGTCCTGCTTCATCTCTCCTAAGCTGCTGGTACTGTAACTCAGAACTGCTGCTCTTCACAGACTCACAGAATCATCAAGATTGGAAGAGACCTCCAAGACCATCTAGTTCAACTGTCTACCCAGCACCACCAAAATCACCCCTAAACTACTTTCTTTAAAAGCAAACAAGCCAGGTCTTGAAAGTAGGATGGGGCCAGATTTTGTGTGCTCATTCCTCATTCCATCTTGTTCTCTTCCTCTGCCTCGCCTCTTCTTCCTCATCTGGAAGATCTGCAGAAATGCTGCCTTCACTTGACCACCCAGATCTTTGCTACTGACGTTTTTTCTTTTGTAAATTTTTCCTATTTGTCCAGTACTTCCTGTTTGCCAATCACAGACTTTCTCTTCTCCCTTGAGTACACAGGAATCTAGCATTCCTATCTGAAGGAAAGTCTGTATTTAAATGCTAGAGTGGTGAGAAAATCTGTATCTGTATTTTGAGAGTCCAACCACTTTCCATTTGTAACCAGTTTTTCCCCTCAGATAAGAAATAGCTTAAGATCTCTTCTTCTCAGCAAGATTAACAAGGGGTTAAGTGATATCTGAGGATTATCTGGGCTTTCTGAACAAGGTTGAATTTCATTCGTTGTGTTGATCTTTCAGAATAATTAAGGAACTACTTTCCTTACCTCTGTGTTAAAAACATGGGCAGAATTTAAGAGGATTTTCCTTTTCTGAGGACTATGTATTCCCCTGGGAAAAGGCAGGAGTCCAAGAGGCAACAGAAATTAATTGTTGAATGGTAAGTATTTTACCATTTCCTTCCTCTTGCAGTACCACTTCAGGATTCAGAATTCCTGAGAGTCGTATTTGGCACTTTGTCTGAGTCGTACAATTCTAGTAATAATATGAGTTTAAGAAACTAATGTCTTTCATTAAAACGTATGTATACATATTTCTGGTCTTGATCTGGCTGTTTCAAGAGCTTATATTTCAGCACCTGGACTAAGTCTTTTCTGCATCTCATTCCCCAGTCTGTCCATACATCCAGGATTGCCCCATCTCAGGTGCAGAATCTGACGCTTCCCTTTGTTGAACTTCATATGGTTGGTGATTGCCCAGTCCTCTGATTTGTCGAGGTCTCTCTGCAGGGTCTCCCTGCCTTCGAGGGAGTCAACAGCTCCTCCCAGTTTCATATTGTCTCCAGACTTGCTTAGGATCCCTTCCAGTCCTGTGTCCAAGTCATTTATGAAGATGTTGAAGAGCACAGGACCGAGGATGGAGCCCTGCAGAACCCCTCTAGTGACAGGTCTCCAGTCTGATGTCACCCCTCACTATAACCCTTGTGCCCGACCTGTGAGCCAGTTGCTCACCCATCACAGGATGTGTTTATCCAGCTGTGTGCTGGACATTTTGTCCAGAAGGGTTCTGTGAGAGACAGTATCCAAAGCTTTACTGAAATCCAAAAAGAAGACATCAACTCCCTTCCCTTGACCAACAAGGTGGGTTATCTTGTCATGAAAGGAAATCAGGTTTGATGAGCAGGACTTTCCCCTCGTGAAGTCGTGCTGGCTCTGACCTATGACTGCATTGTCTTTCAGGTGTTTTAATACCTCCCAGAACAATCTTCTCCATAATGACAGGCTTGAAGCCCAGCACTCTTTCTCCCCAATTCTGATCACTAGCTGACCATTTGGGTCAGATTCTGCTATTAATAGGCTAGGATGGATGGTACTGGTATCAGTAGGATCTTTTGTAACAGTATCATGTCAGATATGTATATATATCAGACCAGAAATGTGAAAACAAGCAGGTACAATTTGGGACTATATTCAGGAAAAAATCTGGAATAGGACTTTTTATCTTCTCATATGACAGACATATTCCATGTTGTAAGCAACAAATTTTACGTTTCCCCTTTTACATTTACCCAAAATTATAGCATTACCTGGTTCTTGCAAATATGCATAGTCATACCCCAGCTCTCTTGAGGGTTTAAAAAATTCTCCATTTCTGTAAAGAGGGATGAAGGGGACCATGTAATTTTCTCGATTGTGCCCAATTGGTGCATTGGCTGCTGGGTAAACTTCTAGCATGGGCCTGTGTCTTCTTAACCATCGTTCGAAAATGCTGTGGAAGAAAAAGTATGTTAATTAATTATGGAGATTAGCAGAAATTTTCTTCTTGAAGATTGAAAGAAAGTGTTGCTTTTTTAAAAAAATTCTGGAGACAGAGTTGCATGCAATGTCATGTGTTTATGTGTGTGTAATGCTTTCCAAATTTCCAAATTTTGGCTTATCTGCTTCACTGCTGAGTTCCTATGCAAGCCTACAAAAAGCAAATGCCTGTGGTGCTGCAAAGAGTCTGAATGTGCTTTTAAATTCCATAAATGTAAATCACTCTCTTTCTGTGCTCAGCAATTCGTGTGGTTGTGAGGGATAGAGAGAAGTGGATTCAAGACCTCAGTCCTTCCTCCTCACTCTCAGAAACATTTGTAGCTGGTTGTGAATGGTCTTGTTTCTTGCTGCCCTGTCCTGTTCTCCTTCCTCTAATTTCTTAGCAAGGGTTTTCACATCTGCAATAAAGTATGGTTACACCATGATCCTTTGGACAGCCCCAATGGAGTGGAAAACATCTGAGGACGAAGGGATAAGCTATATGAGCCCAAAATAATGATGAAGTACACTCCTCTCTCCCAGCCGCTGTTGTGCAGCTTAATTTTACCTCTTCTTATATATGTCATCCCAGAGGTGCTGCCAGTGTCACTGATGGGCTCAGTTTTGGCCAGTGGCAGGTCTGTCTTACAGACAGCAGGAACAAGTTCCAGCTAACATGGGAATAGTTTCTGAAACTTTCTGACACCTTCTGACAGAATCCAACCCCGTAGCCCCTTAACTACCAAAACCTTGCCATGTAAACCCAATGAAAGCTGTTCCCCACACCTCCAGCCTCAGCTGCTCCATTCCATATTTCTCTTCCAAAATATCTTTCATTAGCTTTCTGTCACCACAGGGCTATGTGTCTGCTCTTTAATTTGGAGGCAGAAAGCTTAAAGGCTGCAGTAGGGGAAGAGTTATATTGACACTTTAAAGTCAGATACTGGATGTGTTTGGAAAGCAAAATTAAGAACCTTCCAAAACATTCTCAGTTCTCCTCCCTCTGAGCTTTTTCTGCTCAGCTCTTCACTTTCTTTCAATCCTCAAATCCTTTCTCTGATCCCTTTGTGTCTCCTCACCTGAGTGTGCCAGGTTGGAATAGGGAAGGTGGCAAAATGCTGCAGGGCAAGCAGATGTAGGTACCTTGTGCATGGAGAAAGAGGACTCCATACTAAATCAGAAGATTTTGGTGGGAGGTAATTATCAACATCAGGCTCAGGGAGGGATCACTGTATTCATTTATCAGTTATAAGGGATAGAAATGGTCTAAAGAGAGCTGTAAATTGTGATTTAATGGAGATCCTAGCTCAACAGTTGCTTCTCCCCAACACTGGCCACTGACAGGAGCACATGGACTTCCTCCCCCGTTCACCCCCAGCTGTTCAAGGCCTCAGGTTATCTCAGAAATACAGTCCCTAAATGCAGGCACTCAGGGGTATGAGGATCTCTGCAGGTTATCAAGGAATTCTGCCTGTAGATTTCTACCTCTCATTTTTGGGCAGAAATGTTGAGAAACACTCAGCATAGCCCACCAAATTAAATCCCTCTTGTACTCATCAAAATAGAGGTAGGGCCAAAATCTTGGTTCTCTTTTAGGATCAAAAACTCTAATGAATGAAAACATGGCTGTGGTCATATGCCTTGTCTACCCTTTACAATTCAGGTATTAATTTTGATCAAAATCTTCATTTGTGTCTCTCTTCTTCAGTTAATTTCATCAACCCTGTCTGGAAAAACTCTTATCTGAATAATAATGCTTAGTTGAAGCTTTCAGATGGATAAATTTGAACAATATGAAGACTTCAGCTGGAGTTATCTCAAGAAAGTTCAAACAGAATCTCTGTAATCTTTGGAGAACAGCATGAAGAAATTCAGTAATCACTAAAAAAGACATAGAATATAAAGGAGTAATTTAGCTTGAGGAGAGGTGGGATGTGGGGGAGTGTTGTACTCCAATCTTTTCCCTGCCTGTCTTTTACTCATGCCTTTTGTAAAGTACCCTGAGTATTGCTGCCTTATTTTCCTAGCGGTTGTAGATGGGAGCTGAGATAGCTCATCTCTGCAGCACAAGGTTGCTAGAGGTACAGAGATACTCTGGTTGTGGGAACATGCTAATATTTTAAGAAGGCAGAGATAGGACTTGTATCAGGTTTTTAAAGTCTGGTGCTGATCTGTACCCTAACTTTGGAATGCTCAATCTGAGGTACTTCCTGGTTTTAGAAAATGCTGAGCAGTCACAATCTGAAAATCCGGAGGGCTGATGAGCACAAGGTTCAGAGCTAAAAGTCATCATTTGCCTGAAATAGCTTTGCAAGCCATGCCCTGAAATGCAGCATCCTCTCTGCATGAGTTAAGTGCTGCTGTTGTATAAGAGCTTTCAATAAGAATCCTTAGGCCACTAATCTTTCAAGCAGAATGCAAATGCAAAACATTTCCATGGAAATTAACATATGTACTTCTGGATTCCTTCTTTTGGATTCCTGTGTGGTTCCCACATGAGGTATCAAGCTTTGCTTAGCAGTAGCAGGAGCATTAAATTGTCTGCCCTTGCAGCTGATCTTTAGAGTCAGATGCGATCATATGCCTCTAAATCCTGATATGATAGGTTTTGTTGATGCACAAAATGTGTTGCACAATTCATTGAGTTGTTTGGGAACAGTTCTTGGGCACAAGATCTTATCAACTTGGCTGAAATCTCTTTCATTGAACCTATCTGTATGCCTCCACAGAAATCTCAGAAACATCCTTTAAAGCTTTGAGAGTCACATTTTCTTTTACTCCCTTCAGAACAGCTAGTCATGTGCATTTATCTTGTAATAGTCTTTTGTTTTTTGCTTTTGGGTTTTATTTGACACTTTGAAAGATTAGGATCATATTCTGCTTGCAAATAAAGTGATTGGGTGAAGTTGCATTTATTATTTCAATTTAAAGGCTTATTCCCAGCTTGTTCAGTAAGATGGACTCAAAACACTATTTTTTTTCTTGGCCAGATAATGCATGATGATCTGTATTTTCAGGAGAGTGTTCATGGATTTTTTTTAATTTTGTGTGAGAAAACTGACTGTTTTAGTATATCAGTAATATTTTTACATGTACTTCATCTATTTGTATTTCTCATTTTAAGGGGGGCACTGCTGTTTCCCTGCCTAACTCCTATTTTGTAAGTTATGGAAGCAGAACCTTACTCTTTCTTTTCAAGAACAGTTTGCCAGCTTATTGGAAAAAGAAAACTCCCAATTGCATCCAGCTGGGGAGGACAGCCCATCGACAGGGCATAATTTTACCTGTATTTCTATTGGTAACGTACAAATAGCTCTTCTTGGGCACCGTAAGCCATTTAATATCCGAGAGTTACATTTTATGACTCCCCAGCCAAGACCATTAACTCCCTTCACACATTTTTAGGGAAAAAATCTGAAATCCTGAAGCAGCCAATGGCTTTTGCTGTCAGCCAGGTAGTGACACTGGCACAGTGCTCCTGTCCTTAGGGACTCAATTGAAAAGATTTGGGCCAAAAAAAAAAATTGTATTAGGAGAAAGTAATCACACTCTCTTTTGTTTCACAGTACTGTGACCACTGGATCAAACGTTGTAGAATACTTTTTTTCTTCAAATAAGGTGCTTTCTCCAGCTCTGGCTATATTTAAGGCAGTTAGCATCAAATATTTTGTCTTTCATGCAGGAAACCACATGCCAGAAAGAAATCAGTGTTTCCATCATCAGATATTGATCTGCTTACAGCTGAGAGTTTTTCTTTTCTTTCCCTAAAAGCAGTCATGTGAGTTATTTCCCTTTAGTATCTTGAAAATGTGCACTTGTTTCCTGTTCTTTTCTCAGGAGCTGCAACCTTGGAAGAGCCTAGGTCTGCAGAATTAATGCTACATGCAAAGAGACAAAATGCTGAGGTAATTAGCTGTTCCCTTCATGGAGTGATAAAGCTCCTGGTAGAAAAGCCAGGTTTGTGGCAAAGCAGCAGCCCTTAACTTCCCAGAATTGTTGGTTATCTTGGCAAACCACTGCCCTTATGCTCTCTTCATATGAACCTCTGCATCCTTCCCTGAACCTGACAGTCAAACAAAGCAGGACCATGAGGTAAAGGACATCTTCAGGGCCATTTTATTCCATACTGCCTCCCTTTCTTGACATAATTTAACTAAAGGTAACAAAAAGGATGTCTAAAGACTCAGATCCGGGCTCCACTGTATCCAACCTCTATACTAGTTCCGTGCCAAAAAAGAATACTGGACATAAGTTTAGTGAGGAGAGAAGTTGCTCTGGCTCCTGCAGAAATCTGGTTGGTTACTTTCTTCCTCGGCATCTAGACAAAGAGAGCAAGCAGATAAGTAGCTATTTGTATAGCTGGAAGTGATATTTTCCAGAGAAAGAGACTTTTTTAGCATCACAATTCCAGCTAGACTGGCATCACTCAGGAGATGTTGGCAGTGCTGAGGGAGCAGATGGAATGTGAGCGTGGTGGGAAGACAAGGCAGGATAAAGGGAAAAAGAGAAGAGCTAACCAAAAGTTGTCGGGAATTTTATTCAGAGAATGGAAATGAAGAGAACCTGGCCTGGGATTAGCAACAATAAACTGTAAATCCTTGAGGAGGATAGGTCTACCTAGAAGGGTCACAGGCAATCAAAGCTAAAGAAAGAAAAGTTTAAAACATGGAAAATAACTAAATTAAATAGAGATTAGTCTCCTGATAGCCCTAATGGCCTTTGCATTTCTTCAGCAGCAAGCAAAAGTGACTTGGAAAGGGTAGTTTTTATTTAAAGGCATTGGGCAGATTAAAAAAGAATTCTGTCTAGATTAGAGAAAATACTGCTTGCATCTGGAAGGCTTCTTCCTTCTCATGAAGAAATCAATGTCCCCAGACTGAATGTCCCAAATAAGACGCCCAAGAACTGAAAGAGACTGGAGAATAATTGAATTTTGAAAGATACCCTCCATCACATTTAGTGCTCAGAGAGGCTCATTCTCTCTAAAGTGCATTTCCAAAGTAGAAATTATTTTGTAGTGGGTGTAATATTAAAGTAATTACTAGATTATGATAATCAGCACCCTATGCAAAGATTATTTTTGTAGTAGGAAATTGAATTTTAATATTGTAGAATGGGTTGGATTTAGACAACTGTAGATTAAAATAAGGCTCAGCTTTGTATTTAAACTTTGGAAAAATTGATCATGGGACATGAAAAATTCACTGTCACTTAAGCCATCTAATTCAGTCAGAAGCCATGTTTGATGCAGAAATAGCTAAGGAAGGTTGTCTGGTCAGAAGGATCCCCAAAAAATCATAAAGGCAAAGAATATTTTTCCTGCATATTGGAGAATTTTTAGAGACTCTTACAGGTCTCATTCTACTCTACACAAAATAGGCAGAGAGTAAAAATAGCTTACCTAAATTCATACTAGACACACTGTAGTGGAGTGGGACCTCAGCTCTGGGGCCGGTTTGTACCAGACTGTGGCACCCCTAAGAGTTAAGTTGTACCACTGCAAAGCATGGGGTCTCAATTTTATTTAAATTTTTTGCTATATATCTGTATACAGATCACTGTAACTGCTGGTGAGCTTAATACTTGTGTGTACCAGCTCTAATAGGTTCCAAAGGACTGGTATGTGGTAAAAAGTAATAATGACGCCCACCTGCTATGTTGATGCTTTGTCAGTTTAAATTTTCATTCAGGGAAAATATACTTTTCTTTTGCAAAACATTTTACTGTGGTACGGTGAAAATTAAAGCCATCTATAAAAGACATGGATATATCACTTCTATTTAATTGCATATAAATAGACTCAAGTACTTTCTTTGTTCTGCTCCATACATATCAGGTTATACAAAATGAAATTAAATGAGCTGTAGTGGAAAATTAATTAAAAAACCCAAACAAACAAATCCACCTTGGTTTAATGGTTTAATGAGTGGTGGGAAAATAGGATTGATTTGAGGATGATTAAAAAAAGGCCACCAATATATATTTTCTTACTGAAAATATGAATTCATATTATTTTATGAATAATATATGCAAGGGGATTATAACTAATGAAAGGATGAGCCAAGAAATAACTGGGTTTATGTTGCCAGTGGGAAATATCAGGCAGAGTATAAATGGGTTGCTGTATATAGGCTGTATTTCTTCCTACTGTTCCAGATAGTGTTGTACACTCTGAAAAAAGATGTTGCTCACAGGAAGGAAATCTTAAAATCTAGAAAAAGTAGAGTAAAACACTAAGAGTAGGCATTTTCTTTATTGTTTTGCAAAGTGTCCCTTCTAAGGGCTGTTTCCCAAGTGTGCTACCACAGTCATGAGCAGAGGTACTCTTCACTGAGTGAGTGTAAGAGAAGAAACCAATATATTGCCTCAAGCCAATATCTTAAATATCCATTTCTAAGACTGGGCCACCTCAGAGGCACTGGCTCATGGTGTAAACTATCTGTCCCTTCAGATAGTTTAATCCAGTGTGTTTTACCTCGCAGTGAAGGACAGCTGGAGAGAGGTGAAGGGGGAAGCAGAGGGTTCAGTACCTCTGTATGAATTCCTCTGTCACACAACAAGGAACAAGAGTGGCACTGCAGGGATGCCCAGTGGGAGAACTACAGTCACGTTATGGTGAAGGCTCATGGTCACTCTGGGTCCTTTGCACTGCCGGGGACACAGAATGGATTTCCTCCTGCCTCCTTGTCCTCACTTTCCTTCTAAGCATTTGCACAACCATGCCATAAGCAGGATTAAGGACCTCATTCGGTTTGAAACCAAACCTCCCCTTTATTATCATTTGTTCTGGGATAGTTCAGGTGAGATAAAGCCATGGATCTGATTCATTATTCTTTTTCTGTGGTGGCCAGTACCAGCACAAGGGAGAAACTGAGGTGAACATCTCTGGGTAGCACTATTACCGAGTAGGACTTTGTCTTCCTAACCTCCTTCCTAACCAGGTCAAACTGACTTAAAGCAACATTGAAATTGTGCCCTTTGTTTCTCAATAGCCTGATAAACCTGTGCCTCAGCCAAGCCTGCACTCAGTATTAACCATTCAGCTGCTAGACGGCCACTTTGTAAGCCACTAATACATTTGTCAAATCAAATCAAAAGCCATGTCCTTTGTTGGGCCAGGTTTGACAGAGACTTTCATTCCTCATCTCCAGTTGTGAGACTGAGGCGAGGTCAGACTGACTATGCCAGAAGGAAGACAGAACATTGTTGCTTAGAGCTCATTTATGCAATTTGTTTCAGTATCATGAGATCTGACATGCTGTAGAAGAAATCTGGCAAGCAACATGTATTTGCATTTGGAAAGAAAAGAAAAAGGAAACATTGAGGAAAGCTGAAATGCCAGCCCAAGGACTGTGATTACACAGTACTCATCACTTTAAAAGTTGGCACTAGTCAACTGGTATTGCAAAGTCACCTGAGGTAATTCCCACCCCAAGCATTTGGGAGAAAGATTGGTGCTTCAGTCCTGGAAGAGGTGCTGATGCTGAGGCTGTAAAGTCAAGGCACTACACTGTTTGCCAATGTATGCATTATATTGCAGTATTCTTTTTTGTTCTTTTTGTTTTAAGTTGGCTAAAGACACTACAGGGACTCTCAGGAAGGTTGTAAACAAATTATACCGTCATAATGCAAGTGTCTGATTAAAAATTAAGATGCTGCCCTCAATTATTGTGAAAACCCATCCAAAGCCTTTGAGGCTGTGTGCCCCACTGGTGAATCACTGCTGAGGATTGCCCTGGGTTACAGTGCTTATTCTGTCTAGTCCCAGCTGCTGGAGTACATCCAGGGGCTTCCATCATCAATTCCAAGCTGCAGCATGCAGCAAGCATCTTTGGACAACATCGCCTCTTCCCCAAACCCTTGCAGTACCTCTGTGAAGTTACTCCTATGCCAGTAGGAGCATAGGTTACTCCTATGAGTTGGAAGGGACCCACAAGGATCGCGACCCCTGTTTATGCCTGCATGCATGTGTGTGTCTGCCTGGGGGTGAGGCAGCTGCAGATCGAGGGGTCAGGTTACTGGGTAGACTGGGTAAGGCCAGTAACTGGGGAATCCAGACTGTGCATGTATATATCTCTATCTGTATGTATATTTTTCCATAACAGGCTTTCATCGTGGTCAGCCAAAGAGGTAAAGAGGATGAAGCTGTTGGTGCCATTGGAATTTTTTGTGAGTGCTGCATTTCTTGCATTGATCTGTGCATCTGGTCAAGCATGTTTGCACATGTGCATACATGTATATACACTAGTGTGTGTGGGTGAGGTTGGGAATATGTGCTCAACCTCGATACTGGCTGCACCCAAGAACATGAAGCTGTGGTAGCAATACCAGTTTGGGCTTCTAGATTTGTCAACACTTAAAAGATAGACTTGCACAAAACAGAAAAAGAAGGATATTTTAGCCTGGCAGAGCTGTCTTCTCACATAATGCTGTGCGTCTGATTTTTTTTCTCAGAGCATATATTCCCATGTAGATCAATTATATGCCTCTGAAATATGAATATTCATTTTCAGGAAAGGTCTGGCCTACTTTACTGTTTCCCTTTACTTCATCTTCTAAACCAAAAGTGGGAATTTTTTTGTGGACTAGAGTGGAATAGACCACGTGAAACACGGAGGGGCGACATGCAAATGACAAAAAGTCCCTTCCTTATTCAGCAAGATGGATATTGGCTGCAGGCTGTCTCCTAAAGTACCATTCTCTGAGTGAGGTACAATAACATCCACTATGCTGACACCTTCCCACCCCCTACAAAGTACCACCAGAGCTGGGGAGCCATGTGACACCTGAGGATCTTGACACTGCTCTGCTTTGTGGATCTCACTACAAGCATTCCATCTCCTTTGTTCTCACTGTAAAAACTGGACGTTTGGAAAGTGTCAGATAAAGGAAACAAGAGGGAGGGAGTTGACAGGGGTGTAGTCACACACAACCAATCCCATATAAGAGAAAATCAATGCCACTTTGCCTACGTCCCACTTTCTTGACAACCTCAAGGTTACTGCAGCTGCTACGTTCATAGAATCACAGAATATCCTGAGTTGGAAGGGACCCACAAGGATCGCTGAGTCCAGCTCCTGGTCCTGCACAGGACATCCTCAAGAGTCACACCATGTGCCTGAGAGTGTTGTTCAAATGCTTCTTGAACTCTGTCAGCCTTGGTGCTGTGACCACTTCCCTGGGGAGCCTGTTCAGTGCCCAACCACCCTCTGGGTGAAGAACCTTTCCCTAAACAAAAGAACTGTTTCCTGAGCTTCTCCTTTTTGAACCTAGACCTCCCCTGACACAGTTCCATGCCATTTGTGAAATATTCTTTTAATATTCCCTCTACCAATGTGATTTAGAACATCTTCCCTTTATCTATAAACACATCTGTAGGACTAAGGGAAGAGAAGGGTCTCCAGACTTCCCATCTGAAACTTTTCCTCTTTATGTCAAACAACTTGAGCATCCACAGCTATTTGGAGAAGATGCAGTTGGATCTCTCATTGCTGCTTTACATGCTCATTTGGCTGCAGAGGGCTATATAGCTGCCCCTCATTGCTCCAATAATCATGTAGTCCTCCAACTGTTTCTCTCCTAGAATTAAAAAAGTCACCAGCTCCTCAAGCCTCTCTTGTGAAAAGAAGCTGCTCAAGGACCAGAGACCTGCAGAGAATTCAGATACAATGATCCTGAGCAGAGATCACTGCTGGTGGTGTAGGACCAAATGTGGTTCCTCTCTCAGAGAGAGTTGCTGAAGTCCTGCAGTTCTATGCCCCATTTGCTATCACAATTCCTTTGGTTACATGCAAACTGCTTAACCCTTCCCAGAAAAGTCGTGTAGCGACCTGGGGCTTCAACTCCATTGCATGTGAGTCTGGGCTCTCCTGCCACAAAGCTTAACAGACTGGGTAGTCCTATAACCTACATTCCCAGTAAAGAAACCTTACTGAAATATTAATGGGTTTTGTCTTCTCATAAAACTGGGTAGGGTGAAACAAGTGCTGAGCTCAGCTTTGGTCAGTTGCTGTTACATTAGCATGTAAAGAGCTTTATTTCTACTAAAGAGGAAGATAATCGATAAGCTAAGCTTGACACTAAAGACAAGAGCTGAGTGTTGGAAAAAATGTGTAGGAATCTGTGCAGAGGAATGTCCATATTCTCTAGTACAGGAGTAGGTAGGGCCTTAGCCTAACCCAGTTACTGGCAAAATAATCTAGTTCCTGTGGGAGCTTATTCCATACCTCTGCTGGAAAGAAATGAGTTTAAATGAGGATTAGCTGTGCTGAGATTGTCAGATATCTGATCTAAACTCTGTTGTTTTTCTTAGTCAAGTCAGCCTTTGTTTAACACCAATGAAAGTTGTAAATTACTTTCCTGAGGTACAGGAAAGAAATCCTTGTTCCTTAGATAGCTGTCATCACATATGTGGTTTCACCCCTTGCTTCCAAACCAGAGCAGTGTTTGGTTATAAATATTTGTTTTCCATTCAGATTTAGGTCTCCAATACTGTCCAACACTGCAAACCCCAAGTCCTAGATGAGACTTAATGTCCTGTGTGCTTTGTAAAAAGGAAATACAGAAGCAACCATTTGCTGCATTGAAAACAGAAGTTAGCATTTGATGGAACGTCTATCCTGTGTTAAATTTCTCAGTTTCATTTTTGCCATGGTTTGTCGCTAACACAAAAACATCACTTGAAGTCGGAGATAGTAAAAATGCCAGCTGCTCTAAAGTTTAATAACTACATTCCCCTGAAGAGAAAGATAACAAGCAGATTAAAATGGACTGCTGTGGAGGTAGCTGGACTGACACTTTGGAACCCACTTTTGCGCTCTGCAATTCAGTTCTTTTGAGACTTAAAGATTGTCATTATTGAGGTTCACAAGGGCATATAATACATAAATCACATCTATGGGAGTGAAGTGATAATTTCTTTTGATGAATAAGAGGTAGCTACATGTGGGTGAGAAAAGTACCATGATGTTTTGTGATTTTTTACAATTTGAACAATTACATCAGCTGTTATTGCAGAAGTGCTGCAGGAAGGAAATGCTAGCTGTTTGCATCAGAGCTCGTTTTGATCGCTGTGCCTCAGGGAGCTTCCTCCTCCTCCAGCATTAAGAGAATAGGTGAAGACTAACCGTGCAGCTCTTGTGAAGTTTCAGGGCAGTGTAACCTTTCCTTTTAAAAAAACACTAATTGTTTGCAAAATATGTGGTGTATGAAACGATTCATTCAGTAATTGAGTTGGCTGAACTAAAATCTTGCAGTAAGACTGATATGAAACCTGCAGTTTAAATGGGGCTATTTGAATTCAACCTGTTATATAATTGACTTTTATGAACAGAATGGATCATTACAAACATCTAGCCTGAATAATGACATGGCAGGTGAGATTGCCAACTGCTATATTTCACATATGATCCAGAAGAGGTCTGTTTAACCTTTCTCTGGTCATTCCCCTAAAGCAAGGTGGAGCAGCAGCACTATAGGTTATATGTACGCTTAATCAATAAAAAGAATATTTATCTCCAGAGCCTGATCCTTGTCCCTGTTTCTCTTTGCCTCTGCCTCTGTATGGTCTATCTGTGGATATCCAGAGGACTTATTTAAGGTTATTTTAAATGCAGGTGCATCCTCAAGTGTACTATGTAGACTCCGTCCTCCTCTGTCCACTGGAGGAGGGATGCTCTAAACCTTCTCTTTTGCCTCTAGCCACGGTACATATTAGACAATAGATGATGTGACCCTCCAAGGCTGCTCCTGCATCCCTTCGGGTGCTTTGCAATTGCAACTCCTCAGGCTTACTGAAGTAAACGTGAGAGCCCAGCTCAGTATCTTGGGGTATGATTTGCCTTTCAGCCCCAGACACAGCGATATCAAAGCAGAGATAGTGGGGAGCTGTTTCTCAGCAACACCCCATCCTTCCCACTTACACTCTGCTTTCCATGGATATATTTATGTGGTATTTCGCAGTAGATGTGAACTCACTCTGCCCACATACTGAGCCCACTTTGAGTGAGTCAGCTCCATCAAATGAGCTGAGTAGCTCTGGTTAACATGCTACAAAGCCTGAGAGGTTAGGAGAGAAAGGTTAGCAGCTCTGCTCCGTGCCAAGAGAGGGCTTGTGGTAACAGAGGGAGCATGTGTCCTCCTGCACATTTGTAGACATCCCCAAGGGGAAACAAAATTAAAAATGCAGAAATTTCCTTTCTAAAAACTTCCATGCTCGAGTTTCCCCCCGCCTTCCGTACTTATCTGCTCTGTATTTCATACTTTCAGGAGTTTGTGTGTGCCAATAAAGCTTGTGACCAAACTCATTCCTGGCCCAACCTCATCTGAAACACTCTGCTGGAGAGCAGTTTGCTTCCTCTGAAGTCCCTTGTGATAGAACAGAGCTGCTTTCTGTGAGCAGGAGCTGCTGTAGCAAGGTGATTTTGTTAAGCATCAGGGAAGGGTGAGAGCTGGGCTGCCTTGCTTCTGTGCCACAGATGCCGCTGGTGGGATGTAGCTGTGCATGCTGATCAGAGCTCTCTTCCCAGGATATTGCTAATGGAAACCTCTTGACCTGCCTTTGTCTAACACATTTCAAGTGGCTCCAAGCCGTACCTCATTCAGCTCCAGAAAAATATGACTTCTAGTCTGTGTCATAATTTTTTTGCAAACACAACCTCAAAAAGCAGTAATAGCCTTGCTGTGCCCATATCAAGGAATAAAATTAATCATACACTTTGTGTTTGTAATGTGATTTTTCTATTTTTAGGCTGCTTTATTATTAGCTGATATATCATTGTATTACAATTTCCATATCAGCTGCACCTCAGTCAAATATTTTGGTGTCTCTAAGTTTTTGTATACCAAAGGGAGAAAATAATTCCTTGGCCTCATGCTTTATCAGTGTTGTCTCCCACTGGAGACAGTTCACGGTAAAGAATCACTCTTATTTCATGTATTAAGCAAATCTGGAAACATAACGTTGTCTTACAAGAATTTCTGATTATTCTTTTTGAATCCCTTTTCTCCAAATGTTCCAAATTCTTGAAGCAAATAGTGTTTAACTTCTAAAATAAGTTCTTGTTTCCTGTCAACATTTCAAAACAAGAGAACAACTTAGTTTTTTCTTGTGGCATTTTTCGGTTTAAAAACCCTGAGAAGACATACAAGAGAAAACGAAAGTGTTCTGTTTCAAAAACAGAGTAAAAATAAGAAGCTTTTATTTTGACATCTCCTGGGAGTGCAAATCAAATTTCCTCTTGTTAAAGCATTTTTCAACAAAATCACTTTTTCCACTTTTGCCATAGTGCTGACTTTTTTTTTTTAAGTGGAAGAAGGTGCTGGTATATTGAATCCACAGGGACCAAAAGTGTCCATGAAGTTGGCTGAGGGAATGGGGTGTTGCTGATCAGAGCAGAGATGTCCAGCTGTGTCCTGTCTTTACCATTTCATGCGACAGTAAATGAAGCAATTGTTATCTCCTGTTTCTTTGATACCTGAGAGCCATAGTCAGAGGCTAAGGATGTGGCAGGTGCTGCATAGACCAGTGCAATGAGATAGTCCCTTGATGACAGAGTTTATAACATGCACACAGGACAAGGCACAACAGAGAGATGCAGACAGGAGGAGGAGGACCAGGCACCCATGCACTGGGACTGCAACAGTCCACTCACTAAGGAGGAGTAAGAAGGGACTTGTCTGAATGCCAAAAAAGTGTACAATAGATATTGGTATAATGACTATTTTGGAGGGGTACATGAGTTCCTAAACAATGAAGCAGAAATGATTTGGGGTTGAGCAGTGAAGGGCCTTCACAATAGAAACCAGTTGATCTGATGGGAAGAGAACACAGAAGCAGTAGAAGGGTATGAACAAAGAACTCTTGGAGTTAAGAAGAGCATTGAGTTAATGTGATGATGGCTGCAGCAGTATTCTGAGCTGTGCAGTTGGTTATGATAGCTGGAGAAAACAGGTCTTGTAATGATGGCATCATTAGAACTGGCAATCTGGATCTAGCTCTAGTCTAACATGCAAATAGTCTAACAAGTACTAGACTTTAGAGAGGCAAGAGACTGATATCCTAAACATCTGTTGTGTGTCTTCAGAAAATTAGTTCTAAATTGCTGTTCTAAAACCAGGGCCTTTGGAAGTCATCCACATTATTGTAATAAACCCTGCCCACTGCTGCAGAACTTAGGAACGAGATGAGGACTGAGGCCCTATTGCATTAGCTGCTGCATGGGTATAAAGTTGTAGGGAGATCTTTAATGACCACTTCTATTCCCTGTTGCTATTTAGCTTTTCTTAGGGAAATTGTAGGGTTGGGGTGTGGAAATCCAGAAGTATAGAGGTATGAAATAAATGAGAAGAAAGCTGAAATATTCAAAGGACAGAAGTGCAGGGAGAACAGATGAAGATACTACATGGCTGTAGAGATGAAAGGTCTAAAAGATCCAGCAGAGAGGAAAGAGTTCCTTCTCAGAGCACAGAAAACACCCCAGTGAGCTCAAGTGGGACTGTGGGCTCGTGCTTTCATGGCCTGTGCAGCTGCTCCTTACAGCTTGTGTGGGTTGACTCCTCCCTTGTTATTCCCTTGTGCTGACTGTAGAGCATATCTGAATAGTAAAGAGATTTGCAATTAAGAGAAATGCTTCAGAGAGCTAAAAAGTTCTTGTTTTTGCTGAATGTATAATTTTTTGCATCTTTTTTATCTTTATTTTTTAAGTCATTAAATTAACAATTAATAATTTTCAGGGCGGTCACCTGCTTTTACCAAGCACTGAGATTTGATCCCTACATCTTCTAGCAAATAAGTCAAGGAACCTGATTAATCATTGCTAAGAAAGCTGTTGCCTCGGTACCTTCATACATCTGCACTACTGGGAGGGAATGACCTAAAAAGAAGGGAAATGTTTATAAGCCAATGCTTTTTTTTTCACCTGAGCGATCTCAGCTGCACCTCTGCTTCATCTATTCTTCCCTCCTTTCGTGCATCAGGCCTGGGCAGGGAAGGCTGAGGGACAGCAGATGGTAGGCTGACTGTTGCTCAGTTTAGAAAGCAGCTCCTAACATTTGGCTCACACCTGTCAGCAGACTCCGTATACACTTGTTTATCCTCCTCTGTACCATATGTTTCCATGCAAAATCAGTTCCAATGATCTATTGCCTTATTTCTATCACTCCTATTATGGTTGTAACTGAGCATTTCACAGTCATTAATGCATTTACCCTGACAGCATCCCTGTTGCGTAGGCATCTAATATCACCCACTGTACAGATGGGTTAGCTCAAGCTCAGATCCACAGCTCCTCAAAGGTCTCATTGAAATCGATGGGAAGGAAACACATCTCTAGGGGACGAAAGATTGGGAGAGCAAGGTGCATGCTGAGTTTCACCCAAGGAATTTGCAGTGGAGTGAGGAAATTCCTCTGTGGGATCCTACTTGGATGCCCAGAGTGCTGGACCATTTTTGATTTCCTGACACAGAGCTGCTCCCTGCCTTTCCAAAGCCAATAGAACTGTGGTTGTTGTCGTCAGAAGATACAGTTAAAAAGTTGGTTAAAAGCCCATTGGCCCAAGGTAGTGATAGCAGTCAGCTCAAAAGTATTCTGTCCAAATGAGAAAAGTTGATAAGGACCAAAAAATGTGCTTCTGCTGCTCTGGAGACTGTCTCCTACTTCCTCTATTCTTTGCATTCTTGCTTGCCTCTCAGAAAAGAACTTCTTCGCAGCCCTTCAGGTTTCAAGTTTATGTAGGAGAGGAATAGGGTTTTCTAAAATGTACTGTATGTACCTATCACTCACCTACTTATTAATTATAACTAAAAGCATGATTAATCTGTCACAGATAGGGCTGCTAAGTAACCCGAATCATGCTAATGCATTTCTGTCACCTACACAAAAGGCAGCATTATTCTCAGATTTCACATCTGTGTGTATTAAGGCCCATATCCACAGCAGCTGCAGAGCACTGGTGATGTCTTTCTGCCACAGATGGGATGAGGTTACATCATGCATATCTGTATTACCCCCACAGAGCCTGTGCAGTGGTTTATTTCCTCAACACTAGTACAATTTAATTAGGTTATCTTTTGCAAATAATTTTGCCTTTTAAAATTGATAACTACGGTTATGAGAATTACTTCCAGGAACTCATAATGACTATGACTGAAATTCCTCTGTGGGAAGGGTCAGCATGAAGACCAAGGTGCTATTTATGTCCTGCAACGAATAGGAGCTAAGAGGTGCATACGTCTCCTGCAAGTGTCAGTGTCTAAGGAAAACAATTCTTTTGATATGGCACAACAAAATTTTTTTTCTATTTTCCTTTTCTCTGAATATTAAATTGATCCATTTTTTTAATAGCTTAGACGTTGGAAAGTTAATTTCCAGGCACCAACTCGAGATTAGTAACCACACTTGAAACCCTCATACATCCATCTTGTGAAGCAGTCAGTGCATGGATATGCTAAATCACAGCTAAGCTGCACAGTGTAACTTTTAAAATGTCCTCAAGAAAAGCTTTTCACATAAAAGAGTTTCAAAACTGCCACCTCCAGAAGACTAATTATACCCTAAAATATGAGGAGCAGAAGATAGTTCACCCATTGAAGCAACCATTCCACTGATGCCTGGGTGACCTGCTAAAACTTGATGCCCTATTTCTGGATGGATAAAGTATGAGGAATACAATCATTAGGCTCATTAAATATATATTATATTTATGCTATCTTTTTATATATATATATATATATAATTAAATATAAACGATACTATTTTTTTCACTCCTCTTATATTTTAAATATATATGAAGAGAAAAAGCCCAACTTTGATTTTGTCTTTTTACACCTATTAGCTTTTTGGTTAAATAAGATAAAGTTTCATATAAGAGTTTTGGAGTGAACTGCCTGAGACTGCAAGATGATGCTTGCAAGTTGTAATCTGCACCCCTCCTGTGCTGCATGCCTCAGTGGCCCAAATGAAGAAACAGTTTTGGTCTTCATCTCAGTAGGCGCTTTGCTGCATGCAGGCAGAGTGTCAGTCAGTATGTTTCTGAGCATGCAGATTTATGGAAGTTTGTATAGGGAATAGTTTTTTGTCCTAAGCAATGCAGTAGTCAAGTAACATTCAGTGGAAAAAAAGTAGAAGATGGATAAGAAAATATAAACTGCTCCAGAACAAGTGTTTGCGTGGCTTTTATAGTTCTTTGCTTAGATTTTTTTTTAATTGCTCTTTAGTCATTACAGTTTGGCATCAATGCAGTCCAGAGTAAATTGTTTGTAGCCATTCACATGTACTGTAGTGACACAGAAATTAAATCTTGGAATACTGCCCTTAATGTAGCAATTTCACCAGTTTCTTGCAAAACTGTGCTCTCCTACCCTTTCTTATTAATAAACATGATATTCTTCTGTTTGCTCTCCTTTCATTCTGCACAGCTGTACTCTTCTCTTTCATCAAGAGACAGTCACAATTTTGTTTGTCACACTTAAATACAGATTTTTTTCTTCTTTATTTATGAATAGCAGGCTTGGATTTTCCTTCTGGAATAGAAATTAAAACAGCCCTGACATTTAGAATGTAAAGGAATTGCTCCAAATGATTATAGTCGTGTTAAAATGAGTCACACACTTTTGATCCAAACTTCCTGACATACACATCCATATATATTAATCATTATGACATCATTGAAGAACTATATTTTACCTTTTTAATAAAAGCTGAGTGCATTTTTCAGCTCATCAAATTATATTTAATCCAGTGAACATACAGATTGGTTAGGAGAGGCACGTGTTTTCAAATAACAACAGAGCTCATTTCTGTATGTCTGAAAATGTTGTGCATGTAAAGACATGTAACATATTTGCACTCTTTGAAATGCAGGTGAAAAGGCCACTGTAAAGAAAACCCCACATAATGAATTAGTTTTACTCAGGAAAATTAAACTTACCTGTCAACAAATGCGTGGTGTAGTACAAAGATAGGATCATTTGCAGAGCCTTGCACTTGGGACATGGAGCCATTCATGTAGATGTGAAGTGCGTTATGCAAACCGCTTTGCGATGGGTTTGATATCGCAGTCTGTGGATCAGCAAAGCCTGTAGACTCAAGAGAAAATCATACGCTGATATGACAATGTGTATAATTCTTTTTCCAGTAACAGTGAAGATCAAAGTACTTACTTTCCCTTCATTTACATTCAGCTTTTTAGACAAGAGCTTAGGAAAACTTGTAAAGCAGTACTAATATATTTCAAAGGCATAGCAAAGATGAAATTAGAATAAGCTAAATTAAAACTCCTGCCATGTAGCTAATTCAGCGTGTCAGCAAATGTACTGCTTAATTGCTTCATATTTTTAAATTTCTTTGTCCATTTTTCTGGCTGGTAAAACACAACATAATCCCTAGAGACATTTATGTTTGAACATTTATTTATGTTGAGAAAACTTAGTCACTTTATTTTCATTTTTAATCTCTATACTTACAGGCTCCTAAGATAAAACAGGCTATTTTATCTCATCATATACTCAGTCATTTATTAATGTTTTTCTCTATGGAGCACGTTCTTTTTTTTGATAGGAGCCAACACAATACAAGCTATAATCTCTACAGAAGGATTTGGTGAGTAATCAATAATCTTTTACAGTCAGACTTGCTGTATGGAAGTGTGTGGACTGCTGTTATTTTGGAGGATACTTAAAAGATGGATTTTAGGAAGAGCTTACACAGACCAATTCCCAAACAGGAAATACTGGAAGATGAGTTTCTGCACTAGTTTTTATCTTGGTAGCCTGTCTATACTCAGCTCTGATGTTATAGCCCTACTCAGCATCCTATCAGCCCTGCTTCCAACCTACTTGTAAAGACTCCTAGTAAAAGCCAACTCGACCATCTGATCCTTCTCTGGGATTTTCCCAGAGAATAGAAGGAGAAACCTGTGTTGTCCTCCAAGTCTATTTCTGAACCTGATGCTAGTTCTGATATTTAAGCCATGCCACAAAACCTCTCTGATCTATCTCTTTTATTTGGCTCCTGAAGATGTCTTCTTCTCGCAGTTTCTGTAAGCTGTAGCATGAGGAAGCATAGTGGAGGCACATTAAAACATCTTCACAATTTAATTATCAAATAAAAGGGGCTGTGAACGATATGGTCATTGGGTTGATCCTCAGTGTGTTCCCAATATTGTTGCAGTTTATCAGATCTGCAAGGTGGGGAAAATAAAGATATCAGCTTTTATGTATGAGAAATTCCTAATGGACTTTGAACACTTGCATTATTTACTTATTTGGACCAAGAACCAGCATTTGAATGAGAATCAGTAATAGAATTTTAAAGTTAATCTCCCAGTAGTCCTTCTATTTGACACTGTGACTCACACCACAGGGCAATTTCTGACTTTGCAAGCTGGATTCCTTTTGTAGAAAATCTAAAATGTGCCAACTATCAGTGGGTGTTCTGTTCAGGGGACTGAACTACAGACAATATGAAAAAAACCTTCCCTGTCAAAACCACGATGTGTAACATGGAATTCAGGTCCACAGTACCAGCTCTTTTGCTCCGGATTTTCTCCTCTCTGAGTCACACATGAATAGGGTCATCCTCTGAACTTGGAAACCTGAGTTTTAGACCCAGCAGGGACTCTGATCTTCTGTGTGAAATGATTCTATTGCTTTGCCGCTCTAAATTCCTTCACTGGGCTTTGTCTTGCCAGTCAACCTCTTCAAACAAAGGGAGAACATCTGGCATAAACCCACTGGTATTTATAATAAGAATCAATCATAACCGTAGCACCTAGAAACCAAAATACCATAATAACCATCCATCTTTCTGAGTCTAATAGTATGAAAAAGCTTTTGAGAAATTCAGGGGAAGTCAGATTTGAAAACATAATTAGGATATTAGGATAAGGTAGAGTTGGCTTACTATGAAAATTGTATGTCTTTAAGGTAAAGTAAGTCATCAGATGTGGACCAGTATTCTGGAAGAGTCTGCTTGGTGACATAAACAGCCAAGGACAGAAGTTCTCAAAGGGAAAATCGGGCCCACAGAAATCTGCATGATGGTGAATGCTATGTTTCCTAGCTATCAAATCAGGGGAAAAGCAGAGTAAAATATTACTTATGAAGAATGATGTACATTGACAGTCTGTCCAGAACTCACAGGAAGAAATGGCAATAATTTTGGCTTTCTTACTGCTGGCCAGAGCACATGGTTATTGGGAACAGTTAATTTAGCAATACTACAACATTTCTGTGAACATTAACTGGATATCACATATCTGTGTATCATTCTGAAGCAATTCTTCCACTTATATTCCACTGCATTGTAAGTATGTTTAAGGGAAGAGAAACTTTTTGCAGGGTCTGGGTAGATAGATTTGATATCAGACTTCTTACATTTTTAAATTCATTGCAAACAGTTGATCTAATCATTCATAAAAATACAGAGAATACTCATTTTGGCTCTGGAAAGCTTTTCATGGAACATCTTCACATGAGCAATTTATCTTAATCATCAAAATCTCTGTACTGGAACAGCTTTAGCAGCCCCACCCTCTGGCTCCAGATGATTGGGCTGCATCCAGTCAGTGTCAAAGGTGATGTCATGTGTAATGCCGCATATGAGAAGTTCTAATATCTGATCACTTGTTATGAAAACTCCATATAATTTTTTAAGTTAGCAGGAGTAAAGCCACTATGTGATGTCACTGTATCTTATTAGCTTGGGTCTTATTGTTTTCTCTCAGACTTTTTAAAAGACTTCACTACAATCAGCTACGCAGGATGACACACTGAAGTGGAGTTGCCCAAAAAGCATATGTGAAAATTACACAGTTTTTTCAGAGTACAGGAAACTTTGTTGAGGTAGCTAACAGTAAAATCACCTCAAAAGCAGATGTGAGACTAAAGAGACAAGCAGTGAGCTGAAATAAGAGTTCTCTGTCTCTATTTAGGGGAACTATTCTTCCTCCAGCTGCCTTGCCCCATGCTGTGCCTTCCTCTCCTCTGCACTAACTTTACTTCGTCAGTCCTCCTGTGAACTGATTTCACTTACTATTCCGGCAGTAAACTACCCTGGAGTGTGGGATGTCAGGTTTTTGGGTTTTTTTCCAGGCTACTAAAGTGCAGAAACTCACATAAGGATATGATCAGAACAAGTGAGAGTACCAAAAAAGGAGGGCGAGCGACTTACGAATGGATGGAGGGGACTGCAGTGAGCTGTTAAATCATCTTGGCCAGTATAGGAAGCTTTGACATTCAGACATTCTTATAAACCCTTGGCTGATTATGGTGCATCAGAAATAGCTATCAGGACATACATCACTGAAGTGAAGTTTCTCCAGCGATTTCAATAAGAGAAAATTCAAAGTTTCAGGGCTTCATAAACCTCGTTCTGCTCCTGCTCATAATACTTAATCAGCAACAGTGATTCAGTGGATTTGAAGTAGCTTTACTGGACCAGGCTGAATTAAATCAGGTGGGAATTTAGACCAAAGTTTATTATAATAGGAATTAATAATGTCACTCAAAATTTAGGCTGCCTGACAGTTTTTAGGATGGTATATAGGCGGTTCTCATTGAACATGCAATTAGGTCAGGTATATGTCTTTTAATAGAGTACTTAATTGTATTAACTGTGGATTTTTCAATCTGCTAACAGAGACTATAGAAGTCCATCCATGATCAGTCAAGTGCAGAGCTTTATGTATTGAAAGCAGGTTGTGTTTTCCTCAATTGCTTATTTGCCACTGACTGAAGTGCTGTAACTACACTTAGCAGCAGGTATGCAGAGCTTGGAGAGCATTAGCACTGCAAAGTGCTACAGAAATGGAGGATCCATTCCAACAATCCTATCTCCTTTAATTATCTTAGGGAACAGCTTAGCATCCCTGGCATCCCTAACATCATTTAGATATTCATAACAGTTTTGTAAGTGGTTTTCTGAACTGCAAAATGGTATTTCTTACAAAATCAATTTTACTTTTGTATGACTTTCTAGGTCAGCGGTAAGGGCAGCTGGTACTTTAAAGGTCAAATTCTGCTGTTGCATGTTGAGGGGATTGAGTGCACCCCCAGTCAATTTGCAGAAAACACTAAGCTAGATGGTTGATCTGCTGGAGGGCAGGAATCACAGAATCAATTAGGTTGGAAAACACCTTTGAGACCATCCAGTCCAACCTATGACCAAACATCCCATGTCAATTAGACCATGGCACTAAGTGCCACGTTCAGTCTTTCCTTAAACACTTCCAGGGATGGTGACTCCACCACCTCCCTGGGCAGCCTATTCCAATGTCCAATCACCCTTTCTGTGAAGAAGTTCCTCCTAATGTCCAACTGAAACCTCTCCTGGCACAGCTTGGAGCTATGTCCTCTCACCCTGCTGCTAGCTGCTGGGTGGAAGAGACCAACCCTACCTGGCTACCACCTCCTTTCAGATAGTGATAAGGTCCCCCATGAGCCTCCTTTTCCTCAGGCTAAACAACCCCAGCTCCCTCAGATGCTCCTCACAAGACTTGTGCTCCAGACCCTTCACTATCTCTGTTGCCCCTCTCTGGACTGGAAGAAGGCTCTGCAGAGAGATCTGGACAGATCAGATAGATTGGCCGAGGAAAATTGTATGGAGTTCAAGGAGGTGAAGTGGTGGTTCACAACATGAGTGCTACAGGTTTGGGGAAGAGTGGCTGGAAAGCTGCCCAACGGAAAAAGATCTGTTGCTCGACAGCAGCTGAACATGAACCAGCAGAGTGCCCAGG
>VWZT01000184.1:0-20535 GCA_013397055.1 Pachycephala philippinensis
CTTCTTGGCCACCTGGGCACATATGGACACCAGGAAAGTATTAGCAGAAAAGATCACCCAGCTCTCCCAGCATTTTGTGAGAGCCCTGTCTTTCCCATGTAAAGAATTTAAAACAACGTTACAGTTTTGTAAACTTCTACACCTGCAGTTGTTTGTCAAGGATTGTTTTAGTTTTAACTAGAAAAACATCCAGAAACGGCTGGTTCAGAACTTGGCCAAAAACCTCGAGGGGGGGATGGTCAAGGGACCAATTACTTTATGCCATTCAACACGCTTCTGCCTATTAACGTATAGAAGCTGTTCAGTCTTCCATTAAATTTCCTTACTTCGGATCATCTTGGGCGCTTGGACTGTGTCATTCTTTACCCGTTCGGGGTGCTACAGCGACAGGCACACGCTGGCTCATGGAGCCTCACACTGATCTGCACAAAAACACAACATTTCCACATGTGGCTTGTTTAGCCTTAATGAAGAATGAAGGGACACGAGCTACGTCTTGAAAACAAAGAGTACTCCGAGGCCTGGGTGATTAGAGCAAGGAATCTTGATTCAAAGGAATGAAGTGGGAGATGATAGTCCAGACCCCTCTGGGCAAAGAAAGCGCATTTTTCTTGATGCTTCCCAGGTTTTCGAGAGAGCACTAACCTGGAAAGTGGGGCTGGAAGGAGCTGTGTGTTTTTGCAAAGCTTCGTCACTCCGTGCAACCTCAGTGAGCTGTGCTTCCTTTTACTGAGCTATTCCAGATTTTCACATCCTCATTACTTCTTTGTTCTTTAGATAAATATTGATCACATCCCAAGTTTCTACGAAGCTGCAAAAACACGTTCTCCAAAGATCCAAATTTTAGCTGTGCCAAGAAAGGGAGACCCTCAGGACTCTCTCAGGAGGCAGGCAAGACAGGCACCAGTACTGCTCTAACAGTGCTGGATTTCACCCCCAGGCCTTGTTCTCCTCCTGTTCAGTAATTTTACCTTCTTTTGTGGATTAAGATCTCATCTGTTCCAGGCACACCAGGGCACGGCATGACTGCATAGGCAGAGCTGGCCCAGCCGTAACGAGACAAGCAAAGTTGTGCCACATGGGAAGGAGGTCCCAGACACCACCATGGTTGTTACCCCATTTTATTTTAATTTACTTGCTATTGGTTTAGCATGTGACCACCCAGCAGCCTGGTGAAGAACAGCGTGGGCAGAAGACTAGATTAAACCAAAATGTTCCTTCTCAAACCCATGTTGTGTGAATTACAAAGTGGTGAC
The DNA here is from genome assembly GCA_013397055.1 of Pachycephala philippinensis. Classification (NCBI taxonomy): domain Eukaryota; kingdom Metazoa; phylum Chordata; class Aves; order Passeriformes; genus Pachycephala; species Pachycephala philippinensis. The sequence continues at coordinate 1,257 of VWZT01000184.1, forward strand.
ATTCAGCTCGGAAGAAGCCACCCCCATCCATGTCTGAGCACCCTGCATTCCCTGGCCTCCCACCACAGCACCTCCCCCTCCTCATGAGGGGTCTGAAAGCACAAGGGGCCCTCCCTCCCAGGGATGAAGCTCATCCAGGTTGCCCCACGACAAGCTGTACCTCCCACCTGTGGACATGTACAGTGGTTGGTACCAGCCCTCAGCCCCATTACATGACCCCAGTTCATCTCCACAGGGCCACAAAGAACAAGACCCTCCAAAATTATATTCTTGCATTAGCTCCTTCACTAGCAAGAAGCAGCTGAGCTTGGAAGGGCCACTCTGTTGTCACCTAATGTCTTTAATGATGCAGGTATGGTCTGCTCTGCACACAACAGCTGCACAGGAACACGCACCCCAGTCGGCTTTCATCTTGTTTTCATTTTTGTGCTGTCCAAGGTTAACTTCAGAGCTGGGAGCTCCAATCCCAGCTCTTTAGCTGAGACTGCACTGCATGCAAATACCGGTCCCTTTCTCACGCTGCCTTTAGCCTTGACGTAAAGGAACTGTTCCTGTAGATGAGAGGAAGAGATCAAGGACTGTATCGGCAAGGCCACGGCTCCGTGTTTGTACAGAAACTCCCTGGCAGTTACTGCAGTCCAGACAATACAAAATGTCCCAATTACACAGCTCTGGTCCATGCACACACAGAGCCTCCCCTAGGAACAGTCAGCCTGGTGCAAGGGCACAAAGTCCAGCACTATTTTCATATAACAGCTTCATTTTCCCTGTCCTTTTTGACTTTTCCCTTATAATATTCAGCTATGTACAAGTTTTCAACACTTCACGTGCATCGGGCACCACTTACTCAGGGATTGCTCCATTACAAAGTAATTCGTATTTAATGATATCTATCTGTTTGTTATTAAGCTTAAAAGATGAAAAACTACTAAGGAATACTGGAAAATAGATGTTCTTGTCCCAACACACGTGCATGTAGGAAGCACTCCTGCCCATCTTCTCCCTCAGTGGTCTTCGGATGATTTCTGATGGAAAATGACTTCGAAGCTCCCACCACATCTATGTGAGGCCAAGCTCCTTCAGCACAGCCCTAACTGCCAACTACTTTTGAAGTAAATGCACAGCCAATTTTTCTTAAAGAGCCAGTTTATTAACCAGAACAATTGAGGTTTGCTGTGGCAATTAGCCTACCCCTGAGGGAAGGACCCATGCTAGGTGTATGACCACCATCGAGCAGGATGGCCGAAGACCCTGCCTGCCAAGGGGATGGCTCTTTTATACCCCTCTGGAAAGCACCACCCTCCTCCCTGGAGTCCTGCCCCCTTTCAGGCTGCTGATAGGTTGTTACTGGCTCGTTGTCCAGGGGATTGGCTCAAGTCAGTGGGGTGATGTCTGGGTGTCGAATGATTTGTCCAGTCCTGGTCCAATCAGGGTTTCAGCTCTATCCCCTTATGATAATTTCATGATGACATCTTCTTTCTAGAGAGTTCTCTGCCACTTACCCTAATACATAAACTACACCTATCAAAAAAAACCCCATTGACCCATAGGAAAACAGTCACGTGTAATAATGAACCTTATTATTAACAATTAACCAAGAACTCTAATTACCCGCAATGCAGGAACTCTTAACCACCTGGTACTACAAAAACCAACTCCCCCCAGTTCATTCATTACACTTTCATACACATTGACCAGGCACTGGTCATCTTGCCAACAAGAGCCAGACGGAATGTACACCACTGACATTCCTCCCAAAACAGCCCATTTGAGCCATGGTTTTATTGCTTACACAAAACTAGGCTCTGGCACAGCTCATCTGAAGCAGGGCAGCCTCAGTGTCTGCTGGAAATACCTATGGCAGACAGGGAACTGAGTGTTTAGAGGGTAATTACTCCCCTTTCTCATTTCACAGCTCTTCCAAATGACTGTATTAGCTTGAGGATTAAGTCTCTCATGTGTCAGACCCGGGGAAGGTCTGGGAGTTCATCCAAGGTCCAGGCCTTTGTTTGGTTTGCGCATTGTGCAAAGGGTCAATACTCTTGAGGGGCTTTCTCCGCAGCCTAAATCATAGCAGATTAATAGGATTTTTTACAGGAATGAGTAGGAGTTGCTTTCTACCCATATTTGTTTGGACTGGTGCCGATAACAGCCTGGGGATTTTCCAGACAGCACAGTCTCTGCTCAAGATTTCTCCAAGAAAGCCCGAGCAAAGGGGACAGAAAGCGCCGAGGGAAACAACAACTGAAGAGGATTCCTGATGGTCACCTCTTATCTGCACCACAGTACGTTCAGCACACTGGACTGCCTCAAAGATGACAAGCACAGCAACTTCAACTGGAAATTAGAAACAAAGGAGCATTCCAACCCATGGCCTAACTCAGCTGCTCTCCCTTGAGCCCAGAGCAATCCCACTGCAAGGGCCCCGGTAATTCTCTCCTGCTCCCCCCATGTTTGACAGGCAACGCTGGAGAGGTGGACTTGATGATCTTAAGAGATCTTTTCCAACCTTAATGATTCCATGGAATCTTAGCACTTTCAAGCATTTGGTGACCCTCAAGACCCCTTACAAGTGATGCTCAACACAGAAGCTTGGTGAGCTTCCCACCAGGGTATTATGAGGGATTTTTTAATTGCTTCATAGTGCCCGTAACATTTTTTCCCTTGCCTGCTTTTCCTGCTGAGGGCTGAGGGAATGTTCAGCAGAACACCTATTTTTACTGCACAAATACAGCAACTCCAACTGGTTAAGCCTCTCACTTGGGATGGAAGCACAACAGGGAGGCCCAGGGAAAGTTCACAAGTTTAAAGGCCTATTGAAAATTTTGTCTCAAACCTCCACCTTCTCATTTGCTCTACTTCGGTGATGTGAAAAGGAGAGCCTCTTTTTTTCCCCTCTCAGCTGTCCCTACATCCCTTTCAGTCAGAATTGCTGGGCATTTGCCACACTAGAGGTACAGGAATTCTTCCAACAATCCCCTTCACACAAGATTAGCCCCAGGAGTGCACAGCACAAGTTATGCACTGAGACAGCACCCAGAGCTGAGACTGAAGCTTGTGTCACACCTCGGCATTAGTAAAGCCCAAAAGCAAATCCCCAGGAGTTCCCGAACTCTAAAACCTCTCCACCCAGCAGTAAATTCTCAGTTTAAAGCCGAGCTTCTGGCTCCACCTGCTGCTGGAAGGGTGGAAAACATAAAGAAGCAGCTGTAGACAAAACAAAACAATTAAAAAGAACAAAGAAATAACCAAAGCCTGCTTTTCTACTTAACTCATCCGCCAACATTGTTGTTAAAAGACAAACAAAACAGAGATTGCTTCATCATGGAAAATTCTAACAGGTTCAAGATGAGCAGCTCTTTACCCGGTCATGACCACCAGGCACTTGGGTCCTATTAAAAAGTACCAAAATAGATTACTTAACTTCAGAGAATATTGTTTGATGACACTAATTCATGGGTTTTGTAGCTGAAAAGAACCCAGGTGAAGAACAATGTCATAAGCATGGTTCCTAAGATTTCCAGCAGGAGGGGGGGAAAAAAGGAAACCCTGCATTGTACGTTTTCCCATTTCCCCCTGTTCACTGTGTGGTTCTTGCCTCTCAGTGTTTCACATGGTGTGTAAATCCTGGTTTACATTAACCCACAAACAGTGTAAATTTTTCTTTTAATGCCAGTATATATATTTAACGATTTCATGCCAAAACCCATGTGCGTTTCCCTTGCCAAAGTGCACAGGTGCCAGCACAATTGGGCATTAGTCCCACAAACAAAGCTCCCAGTGAAGCCAAGGGCTGCCCTGGGTGCCCCAGGAATGCTGGTTTGGCTCTGGGGTGCTTGGATTACCTCCGTGTGTTTGCACAGCACTGAAGGCAGGGTCACTACTCATTTAGAAACACATTTCATATACCTGATTTCAAGAAACATCAGAAGCTACTTCACAAAAATATGTGCAAGTGATATGACGGAGACAGATTAAGCCTTTACAGCCTAATTCTTACAGCAACATTTTGCAGATACATATTTGTGCTTTCAAAAATCTTTATTGCTGTATAGCTCTCACTAAAGAAACCTAAGCCCTCTGAATAGGCAATACAAAGCTCTTTCAAGTGCCATTTAAAAAATAAATTTCAATTACAGCAGCAAAAAGTAATGCCATTTCCACACTTGCATCTCTAGCTAATGCAAACTTTAAAAAAAAATATACTAGGAAGGTACAGAAAGGACACTGCATTCTCTGAGCTTGCACTTCTCATCTTCTTCACCTCCTACAAAGTTATGATCCAAAACCCAAACTCGTTTTATGAGAAGTCTTATGGATTTTCTTTGCACATTTCAGCATGTGCATTACACTAATTTGTAAATTATTTTCAGTTTGGCCTCCTTCAAATTAAACTTTGCTCAGCACCAGCCTTTGGCTCAGCTACCTCCACTTGAGCAATCGGTGGAACAAGTACAAACCCCAGAGCACTGGATTTCTGGCACTCAGCGGGTAAAGGCACTTTAGTTGTCTACATTTTTCGGGAATAAAAGCCCTGAAGAAATTTTCTAAGGCTAATTAAGATCCCAGACAACAAAAGCACAGACAGGTTTTACAAGCACATTAATCATACAAGCAGCTATATTTGAGTTTGAGAGGTTTAAGCGGTGTCACTGACAACTGGCCAAATCCCAGTTTAGCACTGCCAGAAGACACAAAAACTGCTTTCTGTGATAAAGCAAGCCCCCCCAAAACAGACACCACATTCCAAAGGCAGACGAGTTTTCTGATAGCCTATCATTTTGTCACTTTGCACAGGAGAAAAAGAGGAGCTTTCGCATTCCTTTTGGCCATCCAGCTCCTCCTCCTAACTCACAGACAGCTGCCAACACGGTTTTTATTGTTCCTGAAGTGGAAGTTAGCTGGTGACAGGCTCTGCGTCTGGGAAGACAAGTCCTGGGTATCTGTCTTCAGTTCTGAAGTAATACATGGAACTTTGTACTTGTTCTGGCATTGAACTGTAATAAACAATGAAAACCCTCTGCCTGCTCCAGCTCTGGTTCCAAACACACACCCTGGTCCTTGCTTAGTTAAGAGCGCGAAAGAGCTTTCAGGTTGAAACAGAAAACTCAATTATCCCATCATTAAGTAAGGGCAATTTAGGATGGCTTGTCTTGGGAAAGGCTATACACACTCTGATTTTCACAAGCTTGCAAAAAAAACTGGACTCATGAAGCAACTAAAAGATGAATTAAAACCTCAGATTCACCACTGGCGTGCTGGAAAATGACAAAAGATTCTCAAGTTCTGCAAAGTCTTGGCGTATTAAATCTGCAACCAGAAAGTGGATTCGGTAACATCTGAGCTCAAACTGATCAGCAGCAGCAGCCAGAGAAATAATCTCAGAGGACACACGATCAGTAGACCAAACCACAGAATTTTATTTGCAATTCTTGTGTATTCAATAAATAAAAAATGGGGGGAACAGCTTCAAAGCTGTTCTTCAAAACAGTTTGCACAAAAAAAAACCTCCACAATACTGGGCAAAAACTACAGGACAGCACCCAGACCATGTGAACTTGTCTGGCTGTTCCGAGCTTTAGTGAGGGCACACGGGAGCAGGGAACTGCAGAACAGCAAGGGCTCTAGCAAATGCCACCCCTCGGTGAAAAAAAAGAGACTTTTAATCAGAAAAGGAACAAGGACTGAAACATGAACAACCATAAACTTTAGGTACATAACGGGCTGTTGCACAGAAGGAAAATAACCCATCCTCTGTGGCGTGAGGGGCACTACAAAGGTAACACCACACACACGTGGCAGGAGAGTCGTTTGCAGCGAGGACAAAGAAGCACAAACACAGACTGGAATCTTCTGCTCTCCAGTCCTTTTTAGTCATTAGGCAGTGACAAAGTTGTCGCAGAGAAACAGACCCGAGCATGTCCTTCATCCTTGCCAACCCTATTACCCTAGGAAAGTAAACTTTTGTGCTGCCAGGAGTTTTGGGGATTTACCTTTTCGGTCTTTCAAAGGACTCCAGCAAGGGCTGTTTACCCTGTGGTTTCCCTCGGGTATTTCCCTCCTTCCCATCAGCTTACACAAGCACAGCTTTCAGAGATGGCAAACTTCCTCGGCAACACCTTCCTGCATTTTTTTTCTTATTCCTAATGTGCAGAAAACCACTCTGCCAAAGGCCAGTGTCCACAAAGGAAACGGGAGTCTCACAGAAATCAATTCCACTCGAACGGAAACAGCACTCTCTACACCACAGCCGCGTGGGATTTCTGGAAGGTTCGGATGACGCAGCCTCCTTTATCCCAAACTCCCGACCCCAAGTGCCCTCCTCCTTTCCCCATTGGCTGCGATCCTAGGAGGGCGCAGCCTTCCCGTCCCGCCTACCCCATATTGCCCCTGCAGCATGTTCCCCACGCCCATCCCTCCGGGATCCGGTTACAGGGTCTGTGCCTAAGGGCTGCCACCCCCTCTCCTCCAGACCCTGATTAGCTCCTCCACGTTATCGAGGCGTGTGTAAGGGCACACGCAGCCATTTGTGCTGTCCCTAAAGATAATAATTCCACTGCCATATTACCCTTTGTAACAAGGACTGACTTTTCCAAGTGAGAATCAGTCTTACTTCAGCCACAGGTGAAGCAAGGAAAGGGAAATGTTCTGTCACCCCAACTGCCCCACTGGGTCACTTCCATGAACTAAGGTGCCTTCCAAATCCCAAAGTATTATTTACCCCTTCACAGTACGAGCATGTGACTGTGTTTAACCCCTATACTCAGCAAAGGGAACATTTTACACTGCCTGATTAATCAGGGTTTACTTCAGCTAAAACCAGCTAAGAAAAATTAAAAACTTCAAGTTCCTATGAGGTTTGCTCTTTTTGAAGACTCAAGAGTATTTCCATTGCACATCAACGTATTTTTTTTAATGCAAAGCATGTTTTAATATAAACATCCAAATGATAGAAAGTTTGGTAACAGTAAAAACAGATCTATATGCTCAGATCTATTTTACAGGATTGCAAAGCCAAACACTGAGGCCACGCTTGAAAACAGCATCTCTTGTCATACAATCAAAATATTGTACACACGGAACACAGCTCAATGCGTGTCGAGTTCACCAGCATAACACCCAGTTTGTCAAACCTTCAGCATTAGAATTTTTTTTCAAGCTGCACGTGAAAAACACAAATTCACCCACAATGATAAGTGCTTCCATCCTACAGACATCTTGCTGCTGGGCAAAAATTGCCAAATGCCATGTTTTGGAGAGTGATATGAGAGTGCAAGGCAACCTAAAATATATATATAAATCACATTTTAAACTTTGGCCAAGACTTAAAACAATTAAGCAGATTTCTATAGGTATCTCCCCTCAAATATTCCAACTTAGCTGTTCAGTAAGTACAGAACTTTATTTCCAAGTATTCCAAGACTGGAAAGTCTTCAAAATCATTCTGTATTTTCTACAGAGCCATTATAATTTAAAGATACAGCTACGTTTTAATAGTCAAGTCCTCTTAGATAAAAGGAATGAGAGATGCTTGCTTCAAGAGCAGGCCTTCATCACACACATTTCAACACATCCCCTGGCAGCAGTCAGCAGCCAGACTGTCCGAGCCAGGTTTTCAGAAAGACAGGATGGTCTTGTGAATGATTTCGATGGACTCTCTGATTTCATCCTCCTTGATGACGAGGGGCGGTGCCAGGCGGATGATGTCGCCGTGCGTGGGCTTGGCCAGGAGCCCGTTGTCGCGGAGCCGCAGACACACCTTCCAGGCATCGTAGTCTGCAACGGGAGGGATTGAGAACAACAACAGCACACTGAGGACATTCCCAGCACAGCACAGAGGTGTCACACCTGCAGCACGAGGTGCTGTTTGCCGGCTGGCAGAGAGATGATGCAGGGTGGTCGCAAAGGGAGAGGTCGCTCAGAGCAGCTCCCCGCGATCCGCACTGAGTGACGCTGCTCCAGAGCTGCCCTTTGCCTCACAGTTTGCCTCAGCACACTGAGTTGTGCTCCTTCACAGCTCAGGGCTTGTCCAGCACTCAGCTAGACTTCAAAATAAATTTTAAAAGGGGAACCGTGCAAAGAGGAGCTAAGAGGACATGTGGGCAGGATTTCAGACAAGGTTATGTTTATGTAACCTGGATTTCAGCGCATCATCGTGGAAAATGACACCATCTTCCAGCAGCACTTCACCCCTTGATCAAGTACCTCAATATTCAGATTTCTGATAGAATTCAAGGTGTTAATCCCTAGAAACTTGTTTTCCATCATTAACCTTTTTCTTCTTTGTACTCTCCTGTATTCATTGTACTATTCTAACTCTTCTGGAGACACCTAATCTCAGCCAATGCTCCCATAAACTGTCAGGAACTGGTGTTCCAGATGTGGACAGTTTTTTTCCAATGAGGAGAGACAAAGGTATTTGTTGGAAGGCAAATTCACCATCAGGTTTCAACATTATCAAATCATAAAAGAGTTCAATAATTTAAAAATGATTGTTCAGCCTTTCTTAGTTAAAACCCCCCTATTTTTAATGGCACACAGTAACTTAAATCAATTTTCAGTGAGTACTACGGTACTATAGCCACGATCTGAACATAAGCATCATGTCTATATGCCATCCCCTACCTACAATTTAAGTTGAAAAATACTTTTCCATGCTGTGATTGTGCAGTTGATTTTATTTCCTCACCTTTGGTTTCCCGAATTACGATTGCATTTAAGAGCCCTCTTCCTCTTACAGCAGTTACAATATTAGATGGAGTCTTCATGAGCTCACTTCTTAGCAGATTACCCATTATTTCTGCGTTTTTTGCCAGATTTTCCTCTTCAATTACCTAAAGAGAAGTCAGATCTACAGTCAGCTGAAGGGCACTGCATTTGTTTTATGTAGCGTGGGGAAGGGATGGATAATGACACTGAAGCTGCTGAGACACAGAAGCTGTTGCAGCCACAGTGTCCCTGCACAGGCTGCATGTCCCAGCAGTTGGTATTGAGCCTTTACTCATTCATGTGTACAAGAGACAGTAATCTCTTTGAAATTCTATTCTAAATTAACTGCTTTTCTCTTGCTGTTGTTTACAAGTAAACAGTAAACCTCTGAAGGCTCTTAATCTGTCCAAGTCTGTGTGTTGGGTAATGATGAGGCTTTCTGTGTGACCTGCATCAATGTACTCAATTAAGCAATCACAAAATAATTAAATTGCACTTTCTGGACAGGACATTTTAGTTTCTTTTAGAGCTCCATACCTGTTCTCAAGCTCACAGAGCAGCAGCCTCTGCTGATACAGTAAAATAAGCCAATTTCAAAATGTCTTCATGAAATTAGTGAAGATATTTGGCCAAATTTACATAATTGCCTTGAAACTTCCCCTAGATAAATTTTATTTTGACATTTAAGACATTAAGATCATAAGAACACAGGAATTAGGACACATTTCCAATAAAAAATTTAGAATTTGTTTTATGATCTATAGATAATCACTACCAATTTTCCATTCTTATTTAAAGATAGATTTCTACTCGACTTGTAGCATGAAAAATAATACTATTTATTTCAGCAAAGATCATGACAGCCTTTTTAATTTGGATTCTAGATCTCAATCCCCACACACCAACCTCCAGTGCTGCCATTGCCACACGGCAAGCTAATGGATTTCCTCCGTATGTGGATCCATGTTCTCCAGGTTTAATGGTCAGCATAACTTCATCATCACACAGCACTGCTGACACCTAAAATGGGAAGGTCAGCAAATTCACATATTTAGAACAGTAAACTTTAATATCTCTGAAGCAGACTTCCCCTCAGAGCTCAGGAAAGGATAATTTTCAGCCTAGGGTGATAAATTACATTTACATTCCCAGCTCTGTATACAGGAATAGCAGATCTGACAATCCCATAATTAATCCCTTAAATACACTTAGCTGTAGTGGTAACACAAATTTCAACCACAGCTGAGGGGCATTTCTCCAAACTGAATATTATTTCTAGAGTTTAAGCTTCAATACTTGCTTTAACAACTCAGAAATCCCTTCAGTTGGCCAAAATAGTTCAAGGCATTGTAATTTCCAGCCTAATCAGCAGGAATTTAAGTCAGTCCAAGAGGATAAAACCAGCCATGCAGGCATGCCAAACAAATGAAATAATGCCAGTTGTTCAGCTATAAAGGTAGTATTGGGTATTCCATTATTTTATTATGTCTCTCTCACAGGTTGGACTGTCTGGTCATAAATCATAGCTAATCTTGCAAACAACAATTTCCAAGTACAACAAACATCAGATTTATTGTTCTTCCAACTGGCAGATTGTCAGTGTTAAGGACTAAAAAATAAAAAAATATTATTCAACAAATGTTTGGGTAATTTGATATTATTTTAAATTATTGGTATTTTTTTGGTACTCACAGGGTATAAGCCACCAGAAAGGGCCTTTCCAAGAAGAATTATGTCAGGTCTCACATTTTCATGGTCAACAGCCAGCATTTTCCCTGTTCTGGCTAAACCAGTTTGTATTTCATCAGCAATAAACAGAACCTTTAAAGAGAAGAAGAAAAATCTTCTAAAAAAAGAAGAAAAATCCAAACAGAACAAAGGATTACTTTCATTCCTAACCCAGTTCCAACAATACAATTGGTTTTTTGAGGTATCACAGCAATAATGAAGACAACTTTATTAATAATATGTCAGTGCCTTCCTCTGAAGGTACAAAAAGAATTATGAGTAGCACTTACAAATTAAGAATCTGAATTCTGTAGGAACAGAGACCACTGATTTTTAAATCAGAGATCACCAATAACCATTTTCTTCAGTGTTTCATTCTGTGACCCATTATTGTTACTGATTCTTGGTAGCAGTTATGCACTTCAGCAACAAAGGTCCTGAATAGCCTAATTGGAATTGGAAACTTATAATGTGGAAAAGAAATTAAAAGTTAAATTAATCTCAAATAAGTCCAGTTAAAGAATATTCATTAGAAACTTAAAATCAGTGGCAGTAATAAGAAATAGTGAAAAATGTGCACTGCTAAGACGTACTTTCTAGTGAGGTATTAGCAGGAAACACAAGAGGTATCCCTGCATTATTCCACTGAAAGAAAGGGAAAATATTAAATAGCATATGAAGTTGAATAGAAGGGAGACCTTACAAGGTTCACCAGTAAACACAGCATATAATGTTAAATGTTTAATGTGTAATGTTCCAGTGAATTCCTCACATTGTGTTTTGTGCAGAGGTCCCTGACTCCTGTGAGATAGCCTTTGTCAGGAACAATCACTCCTGCTTCCCCTTGGATTGGCTCCACCATGAAAGCTGCCACGTTGGGGTCTTGGAGGGCCCGCTGCAGCATTGGAAAGAGAAAACAAAAAGCTTTTACTCAGTCAAATATAGAAAATAGGTGTAGCAGAACGTGATTCTAGCCCTGGTGTTCTCCCTCAAAGGATGAGAGCAGCATCACTGTCAGGCAGCTCTCCCCGAGTGCCACTTCACTCCCAGCACTGTGTCACTGTTGGCAGTGGAAAACCAGCTGCTGTGCTTGCTTGGGAAGGTACAAACCTTGCAAACTGCAAACCCAGACAAGCAGTTTATCAGATCAGTTCATAAATCACCTCAGAAATACCCTCAGTTTTGTATTACCCCATACAAGACAGACAATTGCTCAACTCTTCCCTTAAACAAAATAAGAATGGAGCCCCTCTAGAACAATTTTACCTTAAAGCAAAGTCCACAGGTACATTCCTGCACTATCAAGTTCAAAAAGGTTTAGAAGTCCACAAAGCACAAGAGATTTAAAGATTCCCAGCACGAATTTACTACAGCTTTTCTCAGCATTGCCCCGTGAGCAGAATTTCAGCTCTAATGAAGGCATTAAACACTTGCTGGCCTTTCACCATGGGCAGCTTGATGTAGGTTCAAACCTGGAAAAGCTTTTCCACACTGCAGCTATAACCCACTGAGAGACCTTTGTTTCCCCTAACCCAACTCCAAGGAGAAGAGCAGCTCTGTCCTATAATTCCTCCAGCCTCCAAAGCCCCCTCACTTGTATGAAGCAGACCCAACAGATACAGAGGTTTTTACCCACAGAAATGCTGTGCCTAATCAAGGTCACCCCTCCCCAACAGCTTGGCAGGATTAATCTCAGAAAACACAGGGAAATATTGGGAATCACTGGCATTTTAGGAGCCTGTGAAAATGAAACAGCAGCCTGGCATGGTTTTAAGGATGCTGTGAAACTGGAAATAAATATTTGCAACTGCAGTGAATTCTAGTCATAGAATCACAGGATGGTTTGGGTGGGAAGGGACCTTAAAGCTCATCCCATCCCACTTCTTGCCATGGGCAGGGACATTTCCACTAGACCAGGTTGCTGGGAAATGAAACAGATCATGTGGTTTTCCTCTCATGTCCTAAAGCAAAACTGAAAATCAGAACCAAAGCAAAATTTACCCACATTTCCTATACACAATTATAACAAACACATTCCTGATACATGCCTACTTACAGACATCTTAATGTCAAAGCACATGTTTCAAAGTATAAACTTCTGATTTTCCTTGCTATTTACCAAAAAGACATTGCAAAATTACTTCTTACAAGAGAACAAAAAATTGTCAAATACCTCAAGAGCTGGTAGATCATTGTATGGGATCAGTTCAAACCCTGGCATGAAGGGTCCAAACCCATCATAGCTGGATGGGTCAGTGGAACTGGAGATGGCAGACATTGTCCTGCCCCAGAAGTTGCCAGCTGGAAAAAAAAAAAGAAGGGAATTGTTAAAATGTTACAAAACTGACCAAGAGCCAGAACACGTTAAAGGACATCACACTTCCCATCTGGTGATGCATTTTAAGAGTTATCTAACAACATACTAGCATCTTTCTCTTAATTGTTAGTATTTTCTATTGATGCCATAAATCCACTCTGTTGCTATATCTAAAGCATGTATCAAAAGACAAAAGAAAATTATACTCTAAGACCTGATATCTATACAAAATAATTTCCTTAAGCTTTGTTAGTAGTCTGAAAAATCAAAGAAAAAAATCAGATAACATCATTTTAATGATGGTGTTCGGCTTTAATGCAATTACTATTTTATTACTTATAAAATATAGGGGAGAAAATAAACACCATTAATAATTAAAGTTCTAAAAATAAAGCTGTCAGGAAGCCTAAATCAGAAAATATAATTCTTTGCATTTCAAAGTTCCAGAAGAACCCATTTACATATGTCAAAATATTGTGATATTGCACTGTTTTATTTAGAAACATCAGTTAAAATGCCCAGGAGCCAACATGTCCATTACCAAGACAATCTTATCTTCATTTTAATATTCAGTTAAACCAAGAGACTCTCACTAATCAATAACAAGGTTCTAGTAAGACTAAGGAAGATGAAGGGTTCAATGCCTTCACAGCTCACTATCCTACCCAGAGTCTCTGTCAAGTTCTCTCAACTGATGTTCAAAGTCATTTCTTAGCTATCCAAAAGAGCTTTTCTCTGCCAATATGGGGAGCACATCCACTTTATCAAAATGAGAAAACATTTACTAAAAGTTAATTGTCCGAAGAGCAAAATTAAATATATAGAGAAGAGAAAGAAGGAGAAATATTTGTTCAAAGAATTCCCAGAAAAAAATGAGAAAAAAACCAAAAAAAACTCTATTCAGTTCCAGAAACCATAAAGCAAAATTCAAGTATGCATTGCAATTTATAAATGCTGCCCAATGACATTTATGGCTACTGTATGTACCAAAAGTTAAAAATAGTATCTGCAGCTACAAAAAAAAAAAAGTCAGTATTTGAATAGTAAGCTTTATTCCGGAAGGTTTTATAAAATACAGAACTATTAAACAAAATCAGCATTGACAAAAATGCTTTATCTATAACCAAAGAATACTAAATATAAGAGTATATGGGTTTTTTAATTTCTTTAAGAAAATCAGAAGTTTCTTCAGGGGCTGGTAACTTCTCCCTGTTACAGAGCCACGCAGGGCAGGCAGGTAAAGGGAGAAAATATCCCAATAGAGAATCAGGGTCCAATATTTACTTTAGCAACCTTGTTTTTACTTTCATTGTATCAAGACTCCAATGTTAATGCCAATTTGTGGAAGAGCTGGAGAATGCAGAACAAAACCCTGGTAGGTGAAGCCAAGAGTGCAGCTTAACTTAACCCTATTGTGCAATCTGTGAGAGGTGTGGCACCAGTTTGAGGAACTGATCCACAAAAAAGTTATGTAAGGAAGCAGTCAGGAATTAAAAGTACTGCACTTTAAGTGATTAAAAGAGCATGGAGGACTGGATGTGCTTTCCCTGTGACTTCAGGCTGCCTCTCAACAATCCAGTGTCCAGATCCTCAAGTCCTCAACTCGTAACACACACTTTACATACCTGCAAAAATGATTTTAGCTTTGTATTTTGGAATTCCTTTCACGGTGTAGGCCCATTTCCGAGCCAGTTTACAGGCAGTTTCTCCAGCTTCCACTCCTGAAACATAAAGGAGCACCATTATCATTCTTGCACATGGAACAGGCCACCATGCATCAGAAAATGTTACACGAGCATTGAATCTCAGAGACAAGAACTAAAATGGAAATAAGGTATTTCTTTACCTGTGTTCATGGGAAGAACTTTGTTATAATTGAACATTTTGGTGACGAGCTCCTCATATTCCCCAAGGACATCGTTGTAGAATGCCCTGGATGTCAGGGTCAGTTTTTCAGACTGGGCTTTCAGAGCATCCACGATCTTTGGGTGACAGTGGCCTTGGTTGACTGCACTGTAAGCACTCAGGAAGTCAAAATACTTTCTACCTTCAACATCCCACACGTAAACACCTGGGAAAACAAACCTGTGGTCAGTACACAAAATAAAAGAAGACACAGGACAAAAAAAAGCTCCTTAAACACAATTAAAGACCAGAGTAAATTTAAATTAAGTGATAATACATGAACAGCCCACAAGGACTTAGATAGGGTTCCAATGCACCTTTTCATGTTCACATTAACATTAAAACTCTCCACAGAAGGCAACAGAAGAAATTAAGTTGCTTGAAATTTTTCTTGATGAGTTATTCTGAAGATTATCAACATTTAGACCTCTGTTTAGATAACTCGTTTTAAAGACACCACTATTTTTTCAGGTGCCCTTATGCATAATGATCCAGCTCTCTCATCAACAATTAGCTGTCTTTGTTTCATCAGTGATCTCAATCCCACCACAAACAAAAAAAAAAAGTTTGGAAATCGATCAGGTCAAAATTATGCTGCCATGATCTCATTCCACCTACACAGACACACTCCACCTACAACCTAGCAGGGAAAACCTAAATAAAATACCTTTTCCTCTTTCCAGAGCAACA
The DNA here is from genome assembly GCA_013397055.1 of Pachycephala philippinensis. Classification (NCBI taxonomy): domain Eukaryota; kingdom Metazoa; phylum Chordata; class Aves; order Passeriformes; genus Pachycephala; species Pachycephala philippinensis. Next base: position 16,606 of record VWZT01000184.1, read on the forward strand.
GGCAGTGGGTGATAGTTGTGGGCACCATATTTTGCCTCACGCTCAAAGATGAAATCAGACGAGGGAGGCCCCTGAATGGTTTTTTTAGCAGCAACTGAGGTAGCAGAGCTCAGTGAGGAATGAAGGCCTCGGCAGAGAACAGCAAGGTTCTGGGAGCGGGTTAGCTTGGAAAGCATGATGGACTTCAGGAATTCTGATACAGATCTGGAGGGAAAAAAATAAAGAAAGTTAATAATTAGCACTAAGAACACTTCAGAAGAAATGTCTGACACGATTGAAGTGGTTTTACTGCCAGGATTACAGGTTCCTCAACTATTTTGCAATTCAGCCAAGAAAGATTATATGAAGTATAAATTAATGTGGGATTAACTTCAAACAAGTTGTTTCTTCTGTTCTCTACACTTACGGAACAGAAAGAAAGCTGAACTGTGTGACTCAGCAAGTCTGTGAATCAGTTACATCATTTTTCCTGCAAGTGTTCCTTTTTTGCTGCACCTTAAATACTGATTTACTAATATAAACTACAGTGAGAAAGTTCATCAAACTTCTTGTTCTATTGAAATGTCCATTTTCTACCAGATTGCCATCAGACAAATCCTGTCACAGAATCAGAAAGCAAATAACATAACACCGGGAAGAAGCACCTGACACAAACCACATTTAGCTGATACTATTAACAAATTTGATGAAAAGATTGATTAGTTTTAACTGATCTCTGCTTTAAGAAGCAAAATTTGTGACTTATAAATTGCATTCTGGATTGTAAAATGTTGCCCCCCTACCCATAAAGCACTCATTGATGGTACCATTTTTAAGACCATCATTCTGCTCACCTGGAGAAGAGAAGGCTCCAGGGAGACCTCAAAGCCCCTTCCAGTGCCTAAAGGGGCTTCAGGAGAGCTGGAGAGGGGCTGAGGACAAGGGATGCAGGGACAGGACACAGGGAATGGCTTCCACTGCCAGAGGGTAGGGATGGATGGGATATTGGGAAGGAATTGTTCCCTGTGAGGGTGGGGAGGCCCTGGCACAGGGTGCCCAGAGAAGCTGTGGCTGTCCCTGGATCCCTGGAAGTGTCCAAGGCCAGGTTGGAGCACATCTGGGACAGTGGAAGGTGTCCCTGCCCGTGGCAGGGGGTGGCACTGAATGAGCTTCAAGATCCCTTCCAACCCAACCCATTCTGGGATCCTACAATCAAAAAATAGATGGAAAGTAAGAGTGTGTCAGGTATTAATGATCATTAGAGCACTCTGTATTTTCCCAGCAATTTCCCCTGAATACATAAGCTTGTACTGTCACCATCTAGGGATAACCTGAGGGCAGGATTTCATGAGGCAAATGCACTTTGATTTCTTCCCCATGCCTGCACCTCAGTCAATATAAAGACCCATCCCAGAGAAGGGGAAGTGAGTTGGCACTTTAAAAGCTGTTTGAGGAAGCTCCTCTCCCAGCAGGGAACAGCACAGAGCCAAGAGTTCTCAAAGCTCAGGTTTCTGGTCTCACAGAACATCACACGTACAAAATGGCAAACAGTTTAATCCCCAGAGGAGGATCACAGATCACAACAATCACTCTGCTTATCAAATGCAGCCTCCTCTGTAACGCACTGCACAGCAAACTGAGGAGCTGAGCAGCCTGGACACTGCTGCACCACCCAACAGAAGCAGACTGCAAAACCTAACCAAAATACAGGTATGAAATACCAGCACGAGGATGAAGGATGGCTTACACAAGGGTGCTGTTATTTCAGGCTGCTTGCAGAGACAGAGGTATTAAGTCATGGATTTATCCCTAATTTACTTTGGAAAAGATCTGCACCCTGAACGTTGCCTTGAACAGAGAGGCATTTCTTTCAGCAGACTCCTCAGGTATTACTTTGCTGCTCCTCAATTCTAACCAAAGCCAAAAGACTGTTTTCTCCATCTACCAAAATCCAAGTGTTTAGGAAGAGTCAATATCTATTCCAGCAAGAGATGAATGCTGCACAACTCTGGGCACGTTTCCAGCTGTTAAAGATTAGCCCTTCATGTTAATACTTTTCAAGATTGTTATTCAAGGATTTTGCAAACAAAAAAGACAAATAATTCTCTGTGCAAGAAAAAAAATTCTGACCACTCAATATTTCAACCTGCTTAACTCTTAAAATGTAATTGGTCTGTGACATCCTGGCCCCTGGCACACCTCCACGGCAGAGCAGCTAATCCTATCACAAGCTTCTATATTTTGGAGATTTTCCAGACATTCCTGAAATGAAAGGTACAAAGAAGTTAAACTCTCATCTGCCCTGTACCTTTCTGCATGAAGAATCACAGATCCCCAGTTTGAGGTTCCTGTTTTGCTTCTTTCAGGTTGGAAAATATTCATCAGACTTTTTGAAAAGGGCTTTTTCCTCCATGCAGGGAATTGCCCTGCAAACTTTGCTAGTGAGGCCACATCACTTTAGCCAAGGTGTGGAAGATTACATGGAGAAGAGCTGAGTAAAGTTAAGAATTACAGATTAATTTGGAGTTAAAAGAAGGGGGAAAATTTGGGTTTGATGATCAGCAAGACAAGGTGAACAGAAATTTCAGGAAAGGGGAGTGGCACAATAAGGAAAAAACCCCAAGCAAACAAAATGAAATAAAATCAAACTCATTACCATTGAGGAAGTGAGAAATATGAACATGCACTGCAGCAGGCAGTACTGGAACCAGAAGCCAGGGAATTACAGCAACTGGAAGAGGTCTTGCATCAGAATAGAAAAACCACTCAAAACACAGCTGTAAAACACTTGGAACAGCTTTGCTCAGCTGTTGAGCAAGATTATCCAGACAGGAGGCTGCAGACTGCACAGGTAAATTGAATGGCTGTATGTATCTGACACTGAAAAACACCCCAAGGTAAATGGGGCATATTGTCAAACACATGAAAACACTCAGGTTCCCGTGGATAGAGCAGAGAGGAATCGGTGCCACACTGCAGCCTTTACCAGCTGAATCAAAGGGGTGAACGCTGAAGGGGAGAAACAGGAGGGACATCAGTGTGGACATGCCAAGCTGCCTCTGCAGACCAGCACCACAGCAGGAACAGCTCAGGACCTAGGCTGCAGACAAGAATTGCAGAATCACAGAATCACTGAGGTTGGAAAAGACCTCCGAGATAATCGACTCCAAGCTGTGCCCGATGCCCACCTTGTCACCAGCCCAGAGCACTGAGTGCCACTTCCAGCCCTTCCTTGGACACCTCCAGGGATGGGGACTCCAAACCTCCCTGGGCAGCTCCTTCCAATGTCTAATCACTCTTTCAATAAAGAAATTCCTCCTGATGTCCAACCTGAACCTCCCCTGGCACAGCTTGAGGCCGTTTCCTCTCACTTGTTACCTGGGAGAAGCGCCCAATCCCTACCTGGCTACAGCCTCCTTTCAGGAAGTTGTAGAGAGGAATAAGGTCCCCTCTGAGCCTTCTCTTCTCCAGCAAAAAAAAAGAACCAAGGAAAAGCAACAAACCCAGGGGTTAAATACCAGATCCCGCTCGCCATCCCCCCGCCAAGGCCACGGTCAAAGACACTGCAGAGGCAAGGATGCGGCATCGCGGCGCGGGGCTGACACAGGCACAGAGGAGGGACGGGCTGTCACCTCCCCCGCTCCCCGCACAGCGACAGCGCTCCCGGGGCCTTGCCGGCGGGGCCGGCTGCGGCCTCCCCGGCCGCGGGACAGAAGCGGGGTACGGTGGCCCAGCGAGAAGCTGAAATGGCCCCCGAGGGCGGGCCGGGCCATACCTGGTGCTGCCGGAGGTGCCGGAGGTGCGGGAGGTGCTGCCGGTGCCGGGGCCCGCGGATAAGAGGCGGATGCGGCCGTGGGCCACTGTCACTGCTTCTCGCCCCGCCCCTCCTGTTTGACGTCACAGAAATAGCGAGCTCCGATTGGCTTTCGCTGATGATTGGCAGCCACCGCC
>VWZT01000184.1:20866-32999 GCA_013397055.1 Pachycephala philippinensis
GCCTTCCCCATCCCTCGCACCGGCTGCTCCGTCCCTCGGACCGGCTCATCCTGTCCCCCGTTCCCTCACGGCCTTCCCCATCCCTCACACTGGCTGCCCCGGCCCTCAGAGCGGGGGCTTCGCTCCCATCTGCCGAATTAGCCTTGGGAGCAGTCTTTGCGGTCTCAGAACCCCCCCACACCCTGGCGGGATGAATCCCCCCGGGTCCGCCCCAGCGCCCTCCCGCCGCTGTCACCGCTCAGCCGCGCTTGCCCCCTCGGGGAAGTCACTGTAGAAAAGGACTGACAAGAAATTGAGAGGAATTGGAAAGACATTCCCGGGAATGGGAAGTGTGTGGTATGGTGGTGGTGGTAACTCCGCTGGCGGCTGCAGGTTTCCCAGAGATGTGATGGCAAGTGCTCTGTGTGTGCCCAGCCCTGACCTTTCTCTTCGCAAAAGATGTGCATGAGCTTTCTCCCGATCTTTTTTTATATATGGCTAACAGAAAATAATTCAAAATAACAGCCAGGGATACACTAAGGTTGCTAAGAAGTTTCTCACGGAGCTCTTGTGCCAGGTGTTTTTGCCTGCAGGCACCAATCTCCTCTCCACAGTCCATCCAGCGAACCTGTGCCCTGCCCTTCTCTACATGGAAGGGCATTGATGGAACCCCGAATTTCAGGCTCTGCTGCCTTGGAAGAAAGCGGGGGAATGCGGGGGGAGTGAGGTCCAGGAGCACCCAGTGTGCTCTGACCAGCAGCTTTGAGCTGGGAGCAGCAGGTGAGCGGGGGCAGGCTGGAACAAGCCAGTGCAACCCTGACCTTTCCTCGAGCTAAATTACACCTGGAGAGCGTTTTGTAACCAGAAGATCTGGACATTTAACTGGAACTGTGAGGTGTGTTTCATAAATACATGCTGGTTTTGTCCAAAAGAATCACAGACTGGTTTTGGTTGGAAGGGACCTTAAAGCCCATCCAGTGCCACCCCTGCCATGGGCAGGGACACCTTCCACTGTCCCAGGCTCCTCCAAGCCCCATCCAGCCTGGCCTTGGACACTTCCAGGGATCCAGGGGCAGCCACAGCTTCTCTGGGCACCCTGTGCCAGGGCCTCACCACCCTCCCAGGGAACAATTCCTTCCCAATATCCCGTCTAACCCTACCCTCTGGCAGTGAAAGCCATTCCCCTGTGTGCTGTCCCTCCATGCCCTTGTCCCAACTCTCTCTCCAGCTTTCTTGGAGCCCCTTTAGGCCCTGGAAGGGGCTTTAAGGTCTCTCGGAAGCCTTCTCTTCTCCAGGCTGAACAATTCCAATTGTCTCAGCCTTTACTCATAGGAGAGGTGTTCCATCCTTGTAATCATCACTGTGGCCTCCTCTGGGCTTGCTCCAGCACTCCAGGTTGGATCTCACAAGAGCAGAGTACAGAAGAAAACAAACAATATTTCACTTTTTATTGTACCCACCTCACTAAGAAAGGAAAAAATAAAAAACAACCCAAAAAACCAAACCACAAAACCCCTCAGTCTTAGCAGTGATGACTTCTGGGTGCCTCTTGCTCTTTGTCCATAAATCGCCCTGACAAATTTATCAATGCTGGAAAAGAATTTATTTCTTCCACAAAGAAAACATGATATCCTACTTGACACACAGAGAATTTGCATATCTTCCCCTCACTAAAGCAAGGCATTTGAAAATATTCCTGAATCTTGTCATATCTTTTAACTGATTTGCTCAAACCTTGGATGTCAGGGAGCAGCAGCACTTACGCCTTTGGAGAACAACACCCTCAGAGAAAATTTTCCCAATGTGTAGTCAGCTTGATGCAGCGAGGGCTGGGAGGAGAACAGAGGTTGTTGAGCTCTTTATAAACACACAGAGACTTAAGCTCAATTTGCTAATATGTTTGTGTCTCCTACTAGCCCAATTCTGCCAGCAAATAGTGCCCTACATCTGCTGCCAAAGATGAGTTCATAAAGCACCAAAAGGTTGTGCCTTAGGTGCTAAATTGCAAAATGCATTTCAGAGTCATGACTGGATGAATACACAGTTGTACCATGCCCAGTTTCTTAAGTCCAGAGGCAGTTATTATCTAGGAGCTATTGAAACCCCTTTGTTTCCAGTTGAAGTTATGTTTTTTTTGTGAAAAGCCTACAATTTTAAGGCTGAGGATAAGCAATGACTTCTCTGCTTTGGGCGTTACACGTTGTCCCAGCTCATTCTGCCCCTCTACTCTGCTCTGGTGAGATCCCACCTGGAGTTCTGCATCCAGCTCTGGGGTCCCCAGCACAGGAAGGGCAAGGAGCGGCTGGAGGGAGTCCAGAGGAGGCCACAAAGATGATCAGAGGGATGGAGCAGCTCTGCTGTGAGGAAAGGCTGAGAGAATTGGGATTGTTCAGCCTGGAGAAGAGGAGTTTTGGGGTGACCTAATTGAGGTCTTCCAGTACCTGAAGGAGCCTTCAAGAAAGATGGAGAGACTTTGGAGAAGGACCTGGAGTGACAGGACAAGGGAATGGCTTCCCACTGCCAGAGAGTATGCTTAGATTGGATATTAGAAAAAAAATTCCTCACTTTGAGGGGGGTGAAGTCCTGGCACAGGGTGCCCAGAGAAGCTGTTGCTGCCCCTGGATCCCTGGAAGTGTCCAAGGCCAGGTTGGACGGGGCTTGGAGCAGCCTGGGACAGTGGAAGGTGTCCCTGCCACGGCAAGGGCTGGAACTGGATGATCTTTAATGTCCCTTCCGGCCCAAACCATGATTCTACAATCTCTGGTGTAAGGGAAAAAACACATAATTTTGTTTGTTGCATACTCACGTTTTTTAAATAGCCTTACAGGACATGGTTTGGGGTTTGCAATCCATGAGATCAATGGGATTTTCCCAAGTAAGAAATGTAGGTTTAAGGTTGGATTGTTTTTTACTTTGGCATTTCATTATCATGGCAGATCACTTATCTGTTAGCTCAAGTCATGCTAATGATGCCTTCTACCTATTTAGCCACAAAAATTACATGCAGGGAGCTAAATCCCTTTCATCTTCCATAGACTCAACTCAAGAGCTGCCTTTTACCTGCCTTTAAATGCTCTTATTCTTAAGGTCACCTCCAAATTGGTTTAGATTCATCCAGCCTTGTTCTTTTCAGAGCAAGCAAAAAAATAAAATATAGAAAGAACACAGCTTGTCCAAAGGATTAAGTAGCACCTATCATATAAGGGAAATACACATCTGAAAATGTAAAGAATGCAAACTAAAGGCAACCAAGATCAATTGAAGTGCTGAATCTCAGGTTCAGCTCTGCCTCATGGAGCTGGGAACAAACCGCCCCGAGAGACAATTTCAGCAGCCAGACATGCAGGAAAACAGCAGATTCCTGTCTGGAAGGCGGAGAGTCAAAAACAACCAAATAAACAAACAAGCAACCCTCAAGCAAGAAAGGGCTTGCTTGCTTTTGGATTCTGTAAGGTCTGAAAGAAGAAGATACAGCCATAATATGGATGCACAGATTTTATATGTAAATGTATTTTTTAAAGCTGATACAAACTGTTTCTGAGATTAAAAATTTTAAGTATGAAATAACTCTCAAACTGGAATCTGGTTAATCAAGACCTGAGAGACAGTGCCTTCAAAGCTCTGTTTAATATAAGCCTGATCAGTTTTATATAGGATCAGTGTAGTCCTGTCGTGGCTCACTTTATTTCCTCCTTTGGCTTTGGTACTTATTATCAAGACACAGAAAATATCCATTTTCTTCTTTAAATCAAGTTGGAATTTTAAACCATTCACATTGTGCACAGTAGCAGCTGTTAATGTAGATCTTGAAGGAATTGCTCTCAGCTAGATGAAGTATTTAATGTGAATGAAAAAGGGAAAGCAGAGCTTGATGTGTACTATTTAGTTACCTGTAGATACCTAAAAGACTCCACATGACAGAACCAAAATGTAGAAAAGAGAATACATGAAGTGTTCACATTTTACAGTAATTTGCCCAGCAGAACAGAGGAAAACCCTGACCTACTTGAAGAAAGAGGGTTATTATATTCATTCTGCTAATCCTGAAAATACAATTTGACATGTAAGTAAACCATAAAGTTATAAGAAGAAACAAGTTAAGTCATGCCAGTTGTTAGGAGTAATTCCGCAGCTCTGTCTCTGGCAGAAATGCTCATTGAAGTCGTTGGGAATTAGGCATGTGAAGAGACTGAGGAATTGCATCCCACTTAATGCAGTTATTTAGAGGTAGAGGAAATAAAAGGGAATTGTGTGTCGGTTTGGCTGCACAAGCTCAGCGTGTGCCAGGGATTCACATGCTGCCCGTGGGAGCTGCTCAAGCCCTGGTGCCAAGGCAACTCGAGTTTAACGCCGTCTCAGGAATGCCACAGGAAATGTCCAGAGTTCCTCAAGAGCTGATGTTTTGCCCCATGACACCAGTGTTCAATTCTTCAGTGGCATGAATGAGTTCCTCCTCAGAGCAAGACCCAGTCCTCAGGCTGGGTGTGGAGTTCACCCGAGCCAGGAGGCTCAAGGTGCAAGTTCATCATTACCTAAAACCAGCACACATCTACAGAGCTGGCACAAGGACAATGCCACCTCTCTTCCCATCTGTAGCAAAGCCACAGGGATAGGCTTCACCCTTTCTCCTCCTGTTGAAATTCTGCTGCCACTCAGCAAAAATGAAGGATGGGCACTTTTCAGAGCCAAAGGCAGGTTTGAAGGCAAACCTCATAGTTAACGTCGCCCTGGGGAACTCAACCTTCAGTCCCATTCTGAAAATGAAGGATATAAAGCTACTGGAAAGTGACCAAAGGAACCTACAAAGATGGTGAAGGGTCTGGAGGGGAAACCATACAAGTGGCAGCTGAGGTCACTTGGTCTGTTCAGTCTGGAGAAGGTGAGACTGAGGGGAGACCTCAGAGCACCCTACAGCTTCCTTATGGGGGGTTGAGGACAAGCAGCACTGATCCCTGCTCTCTGTAACCAGGGACAGGAACAAGGGAGTGGCTGGGGCTGTGTCAGGGGAGATTTATGCTGGATATCAGGAAAAGGCTCTTCCCCCAGAGGGTGGTCAGGCCCTGAACAGGCTCCCAGGGCAGTGGTCAGGGCCCCCAGCCTGACAGAGCTCCAGAAGCATTGGGACAATGCTCTCAGACACAGGGTGGGATTATTGGATTGTTCATAGTGCCTTATATAGACAAATGGCTTTCCGTGGCTCATGATTGTGTTATTCTGGTTATTTACTGACAGTAGAACTCTACATTAAGACATATCTTGCAGGACAGGAAACCTTAGTCTTTCCTGCAGCACAGCTAGAATATTTCACAGCAGTGTGTCAGAACAGTGCAGCAACAAATTGTAATGCGTGCAAAGCAGATCTGCCTCTCAAGTCCACTTAGAGGTTTCTCTTTTAGCTCGTATCTTTCAAGATAGTTTGGCAAAGCATAGCACAGCCCCCTCAAAATAATGCTGTTTTATTGGAGTGGTGTTAGTTAACCCAGCTCAAAGCACCACAAACAACCCTTGGAGCTGATTTTCCTTTTGCAATATAAACCTTGAGCTATGGTTCATACTTATCCTCCCTGATTTGTCTGTTGGCTTATTTTACAAAGATTTCCACAATACTTTGTTAGATGACAGCATAGATAAATGAATTATAGAATCAAAGGAGTTTAAATTGCTGTCTCCTCTCTTAGGCTTTGTTCCCCATGTTTGAACTTACACTGTTACTTTCCTTTGCAACAATAGCTACATCCAGAGCTTTCCACAAATGAGGTGAGACATTTTATTTCTATGTGAAACCCAAAGGTAAATTATAAGCTCTTTCATTTCTTGAACTTGTAGTTAATTAAATGAAAGAGCCTTTCTACACACATTTCTTCTGAGTATCACATTCCTTGGGCATCATCCTACCAGGAAGACACAAATTGGAGAGAGCTTGGGAAAAACAACTTTTTTTGGCTTCCCAAGATAGATTAAAAGAGCTTTATAATTGTCATTTTCTAGCATAAACCACAGAAATGTTAAAATAAAATCCAAAGAAAATTGGAGTGAGAGTTGATTTAAATTTCAGGCTTTCAAGTGCCTTGTGTGTGACCTTGCTTCTTCCTTGAACAAATGTATTTTGGTTTGGATCCTGAGGACCTGGTGCTTCCTAACTTCCAATCTTCTTTCTTGGGTTTTATCATGACAATGATTTCTGGAAAAACTCCTTTACATGCTCTCCTGACATTCAAAATCTGACCCAGATGGCAGCTCTGAGAGCACACAGAAAATGAACATAAATATTTCTAACTGGGTAATAAGAATAAATACCTTGTCAATTTGGTTAATCTCAGGATTGAGCACTGAACATCTGGATATGCTTTATCTCAGGAGCTGGGAAACTCCTCAAAATTCCAGCCTGACACATCCCCATTGGCCCTGCTGCTGCAGAGTTTGACATTGCTGCATCTAGAATTGCCAACCTTGCTAAATGGTGAGCACTCAGCTCTGACCTCAGGGCTGCTGTGGTCAGACACTGCACAAGTTACATAATGCCTGCACCAGGTCAGGCTTTAACCCGGTGTCACTGGGGTGAAAGATCAGCAAGGTGACCTATTGCATCACATGCCACTTGTCATTACCTCGGGAGGATGTGCTGGCACTTCCCCAGTCAGGACTTCACATTATCCTTAGATTTTTCTAGAATATTAGATAATTCAGAAAAATAAAGGTTTTCTTGGTACATCTTAGGACAAAGGAATTTGCTTTCAATCCATTGTTTCAAGACAATTTGTTTCATCATAATTGTTTTCAAAAATCACACAGCTTGAGATATGGAAATATGGAAAGCATACTGCCAAAAGGAAGGAATCTTCAGAAAGCAGAAAGATCTTGACAGAAATTAGCTGCTCTTAAACTACCATTTGGCGGTTCCTTAGAATGGATAAATAAATTAGTAAAGCGTTAAATCCATTCTTTGCTCTCTGCACCTTGTCTATCAGAGTTCCCTGCCCATGACAGGGGATTTGGAACTATATGATCTTTAAGGTTCTTTCCCACCCAAACTGTTCTAGGATTCATCAGTTGCTCTTCTGGAGCAATTTCAGTGAAATGCAGCATTCCTTGAATTCACCAATACTTGTGACTTGCAGGGTAATTCCATGGAATGGCCTGGATGATAAGGAAAGCTGTCAATCCAATGGCTACCCACAAACATCACGGGAGGTATTGGATGTTGGGATATCATCACAGAACTGATCTCACCTGAGAGGACAAGGTTTCAACTCACCTGACTCTCAGTTTGTTGTGTCAGGTTCTTAAAGACCCACAGATACAAAACCTGGCATCTTCTAAGGTTCCCATTTTGCGAAGTTTATGTAATTTCATATATTCTATTTTTTTAAATAAATGTTTAAGGCATCTTTCTTTAAACAATAGCAGTTGTTTATGATCAAAGCTACTATAATAAATCAGCATGTGTAGAAAGGAGTAAAATCTTTTATTTGTATTGATCTTGTACATAGATCTGGTATTACTCAGAGTTTCCAGTCTGTCAGAGGCTGCTCAGTGGAAAAGCACAAATCTTGACTACTGCTAAAATCCCTCTGCAGTGTTACAGCGTGCCTAAGCCCCATGGAATGCCACATTTTTAATTACATTTTTCCTGTGGCATTATACAGAACACAGAAAAAGAGATGATCAGCTTGAGAAAGAAGCTAACTTGGAAACTCTTCAGTGTTCAAAGGGGGAAATCTAAGAGAAATGGAGTTTAATATTTGTGCTACAGTAGAAAGCAGTGGTGGTGTTGCTACAGGCTACATGAATCACAGCCACCACAGAACAGCTCCTGTGAACAACACAAAAAAGATGCCAGCTGAGAGGATAAAGCAAACCTGCAACAAGCAGCTCATAAATCAATTGTACATCATTATCTTCCCAGAAACTTTTACTGGGTGCACTACCAGAAATGGGGCCCACAACGTGAGTTTGCCATGACAACAAAGTGCTCTAAAGATTTGAGTAAGGTGACTTCAGCTGATACAGGGTCATATAGGAAAACAAAATCTGTGTTCAGGCCTAGTGATGCAAGAACATTATTATCCATTTTTCTTCAGGAGGATCTCACCCACCAAATATTTTGCTAGACGTCTTGTCTGCCTGTGAGTTGTAAAGCTGCTGAAAATCGGACTTTGATCTCATTCCTGAGAGGTATTTGGGACCGCAGCAACAGTTCTCATTCATTCCTGAGTCACCAGAGGACGCTGCCATGTACCTCTCAACCTCTGCTGCCCCCAGGAGGTGACACTCACAAGCTCCACAGTGACCGCAAAAATCAGTGATCACACCTCTTCTGAAGGAACCATTCTGCCAGAAGCAGGGAGAGTAGGAGACCTCTGAGCTCTGTCTGCTCCGTGTCTTGGGTCATCTCTGGCTGTCTCTCCATGGTCCTACTTGACTTCAGAGAGGAAAAATCCACAGGTGGAAAACAGGGGAGTCTGTTCTCACCTCAAGAACCTGTGTGTAGGTAGCACACATCTTATTACAGATGTTCTAATAATAGTGACAGAGAGAATAAGAGAGACATTGCTTGGAAGGAAATTGACTTTAGTTTAATTTTCCAGTCATGTATTACACAACAAATCACATTGATTTCCTTCAAGAAAAATGCTTGGTCACTGACATGTCAATAAATATATTTTATCTTTAGTTCCTCAATGTATTTAATTTTTCATTGTATTCTTCCAACTGCATGAATTGTTGTGTGTATTTTTTCTTAAGTACAGATCTGAAAGTCTGGTTGAATTGACATTTCTAACCTTTCCCTAACTGTGATGTCACAGTGTGCCTCCATGTACTTGTTTCATTATCAGGTTAAACCAAGTCGGTTTCCAAAGTGATTTTGTGGTTCTTGGACTCAAAACTGGCAGAAGTTTGGGCAGTTTGACACCCAGCTGCTGCTGCCTGCTCACTGCAGACACTGTCAGGTGCTGAATCACAGAATTGTTTGGGTCTTAAAGATCACCAAGTTCCAACTCCCTGCCATGGGCAGAGACAATACAGAGATCAGGTTGCCCAGGAATGAGGGAGGCTCCTAACTTTCCTGTTCTCTCTGGAGCGTTTGAATTCAAAGCTCTTTTAATTTAATATAGATGCACTTTTTGCTTTTTACACTTAGGACTTACTTGTGATCCCCTTTAACATCTATATTCAGCTGTGAGTAAAGTCAATTTCTGTCTATGCCTGAAAATATTGCACAAATCTTTATTCAGAGTTGTTAGAGATAATGGATACTCAGTGGGGCGTTTCCAGAAGTGTTACCAGTGCAAATGGCTTCATCTGTGCAACACAATGTTTGACAGTGAGTGCTGTTCCCAGGACTGCTTGGAACCTCAGCTGCAATAAGTGCCCAGTCAGCACATCCCTAACGAGAATCACCCACCCAAGCAGCCCCCTCTCAACAAAGCAGGGAGGGAAGGGTCTGTCCGAAGGGCTCGGAAGCATTTAGCCAGGAAAGTTTTGGTGGCCCGAGATCAGAGCCACAGAATCTGCATTCCCGTTGGTGTGCATCCCCCTTCCAATGCTATGCAGAGGTGCAAGTCATGCAAAGTGGGGACCATGACTGCTATAGTCTCTGGAAATAACCATAAAACATTTTTAGGGAATCTGGGCTAGAAGTGACTAAACAGAGTGATAGGATAAAAGGAAGGCTAGAGCGTCTTGCATAGGAACCAGAATTTCCTGTAAAGTTAATACAGTTTTGGCAGAGGCAAAACTGCTGGCAAAGCAGAGACTTGAAAGGTTTATGAACAGCAAAAACCACATCTTAAAGGAAGAGACAATTTATATTATTTATTTTGACTTGTAACATTCCCTGGATTTTTGGTACGATTTACACTCCCTAAGGAAAAGAAGTAACCATATGACCACAGCAGGGCACAAGCCTGTCTTTTACCAGGGATCTGAGTACGCTGTGGGTAACCAACCGTGTCATGCTCTGGGAACCTCTCAGAGTGACAGCAAAGTGATATCAAAACTTCTTCTTTGCATGGACAGTGATGATAATCACAAGTAGGAGGCCACAAATAGTCAAGAGGATTTAGGTCTAGTTAGTCCTAACTTGAGGCAGAGAAAATAGGCTAGACCAGCCTGCAGGAATGCCTTTCCCTTCCTGCAGGCTTTGAGCTCTTAACTGCCCACGAGTGGCCAGAAGTGGACACAGAGTTTGCCAGCAGTGGTGGGACCCAATGGCTCAGGCTCCTGGGACTGCTGATTGCCTGGCCAGAAAGGAAGGCAGCTCTGGATGCACCCCAAGCAGCTGAAATGACCCCGTCTTTTGTAACTCTAACTTAAATTAGGGTTAAAAAGTTACTTTAATTTACCTGCAAGTAAACACATTCATACAGCAGTTATGACTTCCAAACCCCTGACCTGAGGTGAACTTTGTGTTCTGTTAATAGCTCTGCAAATCACCGAGAAGACACTGGGTTCCTCCTCTTGGTGTGGAAAGACAACCTCAGGTCATTTCAGCCGGCCCAGGCTTAGGCTTGTGGCTCTCATACCTTTGAGCCCTGCAAAGCTGGAATTCAGGAGGGTGATTTTCACAAGAGAGGATTGTCCCATCAATCATCTCCTCACAGCCAGCCTGGAGGAGATGAGGTATCACCCACAGTCACTGACATGCAACACAGGGGCCATCAAGATCCACACCAGGTGGGCAAATAGTCCACAAAGCAGACAGTGCTTCATCCAAGTACAATTAAAAACAATTAAACAGGGAATAATTTAAAAACCCTTTTTATTTAGACCATCACAAGAGCAAGATAGGATTTATGAGCTAAGTTTTTTGCTTGGGGAGCCAATGTGTACTTTAAAGCATTGTCAGAGACCAAGAGGATACAGTCTGGAATACTGTGTTGTAATAATTTGTAAAACTGCATGAGACAGATTTTTTTAAACCAATTACTTCCCGTCAGTTCAGGGACAGATGAGCCCCCAGCTAAAATTCCTTTTCATTCCGGTGCTTGTAACGATGAAGATGAAATGTGATTTTCCTTCTAACAAATGCTCCAAAAAGCAAAACCAGAAAAAGCATGTGTTTCTCTGTTATGGAAAATAGGTCTCAGCATGCTGGAAATTCTGTGTTTTACTTACTTTCTACCACAAATGCCCCGTTTTTAAAGAAATGAATAATGTAATCATTTTCTCTTATTTATGTTTTCTTTTCTGCCTCATTTGGCAATGATGCTGTGTTATTACAAGAACAACTGTTCTCTGCAAAAAGAATGATCTTTAGACTTCTTATCCAAAACGTGTGAAGTCACTGGGAATGAACTGCAGAGAAAGGCAGAGAGGCCGTGGACATGAGCAGCAGTTGAACTCTCTCCCACTGACCAGGCAGATTTCCTTCTCGTCTCTTGATGCATTTTCCTGCACCTTCCCGAACAAAAACTCTCCTCCAGGTAGGGTGCCAAGAACGCGACTGGCAGTTTTCAGGAATGATAATGAAACGTGGGTCAAACAGGGCTCAGTAGAGTCCCATGGGCACAGTCAGAGCCTGGGGACGTCTTCTCTGGCGAGCATCCCTGGGATTCGACACGGCCGCCTGCACCCTCATCAGCATCAGGATCGCTGCAGTGCTAACGAGTGCCACAGCTCCCGAGCCCTCGAGGGTTCAGACGTGTGCTGGCAAGCCGAACAGCAACGAGGAGCATCTTAACAATGAACTTGGAGACGAATCTGCAGGGAATTAGTGTCAGGCATGTGTAAAGAGGGTTACTTTTCCCATCTCCAACACCTATAATTACATCTCAAATGTGCTAATAAAATCCAGTGGTTACAGTGGGGTTTTTTTTTTCTCTGCGTGTCAAAGTTAAGCATGCTGCCATGGAAAAATCAACTTTCTTACACTTCAAATCGCCATGCAGGCAGCAGAAGCGATGACGGTGTTCCCCGCTGGGTCACAAGGGCTGAGGTGCGCTCCTGGCTCCCGGGCGCTGCCCCGGCCGTGCCGCCTCACAGGTGCGGGGCGTAGAAGGGGCCGAGGTACGCGGGGCCCAGGAAGGGCGCGAAGGGGCCGGCGCCCAGCGGGAAGGGGGCGGCCGGCGGCACCAGCACGTTGGCGGCGGCGTAGGAAGGGAAAGTCTGGAAGGGCAGAGCGGCGGGGCCCGGCGGGCTGGGGCTGCCGCTG
>VWZT01000184.1:33450-103944 GCA_013397055.1 Pachycephala philippinensis
GGGGGGAGCCGTCGATATGGATTTTTTACCAATTAAAAAAGAAGTTATTAAAGTCCCCTTCTGAAGCGAAATAAATCCCCTCCCCCCCTCCCCATCCCTGCGCTAATGGAGTTTCAGATTTGCGAGGGCCAGATCGATAGATGTCATCTATTAAAGGTAAGTTTTAATCGAACAATATTAGGATCAGGCCGGGGGAAGGAGGTTTGAAGTGGGCACCTGCAAGCTGCGGGCAGGAGATAGGCGGGAGTCGGTAATAGGATATCGATCACCGGGAGCTAAGGCATCCTCCGGTGGGGACGGGCTGAGCAATTACCCAGCCGGCCGTCCCGCGGGCCGGGGCAGCCGACCGCTGCGGCCTCGGGGAAAGGAGCGCCCGGGGGCCGCCCTTGCTGGGGGAAAAAACCCGTGCGGTGCCTCGGTGAGAGCCGTCCGGCGGCGGGATGGGACGGCGGCGCGCCCTGATGTGCGCCCTCCTGCTCGGGCGGCAGAGGATGCTCCGCACTCCAGGAGCCGTGCAGGGCACACGGATATCGAGAACTTTTCCCTTTGCATCATCAAGACTTAAAATCCAGTTCCAGCCCCCCTTCCCTCGCCTCTGCGGGACCCCGCGCGGGGAGCGCGTCCCGGCGGGCGCGGGGCCGGGTGTCCCCGTCTGCCGGCGCCTCCACCTGCGCGCCCCGCCAGCGCCGGCCGGAGAAACTCGAGCGCGTTCCTACCATGTGCCTCTAGTTTATTCCTCCCGCTGCCGGGAGCAGCAGCGTCCTTTCCTACTTCAACTCTTCCCAAACTTTTCTCCCGTTCGCCCGAGCGGGGGGCGCTGCCCCAGCTCCCCGCGGCCGGTTCGCGTCTTCTGCTGAATTTCTGGGGATCCAGGATGTCTAAGATGGAGAAGGAGATTTTATGATGGATGGGGGCCGCCTTGGCCCCGCGGTCCGGGCATTCCGGCATCCCACCCCACCCTCCGCGCTGCCCGGAGACCTGCTGGCTCCCAGCGCGGAGCCGGCGGAGCGCANCCTCCCGGCCACGGGGCTTTCCCGTTACCTGCCCCCGGCTGAGGAGGGGAACGCGCAGAGGTGGGCTGGGGGCGGCCAGGAGCAGCTGGCACCAGTGCTGGGTCCTCCGCCGGAGCAGAGATGCGGCTGCACCGACGGCAGCGGGTGTCCCCCGGGGCCCCGAGAGCCACCGGCTGCACCTGTCCCCTCGCCCTCTGCTGAGCCACCTGCAGCTCCCCCGGTCAGTGCGGGACCAGCGGGGTGAGCCCCGTGTTCAGAGGGACCCAGAGAGGAGGGATAGCTCCTCTGGGCAGGATCTAAGCTCCAAATGCTCCCTGTGCCACTGTTTGAGATGTGAAGCTACTGCCTAGTCCTCGGGGAGAAATGAGCAGCTTTTTGTTTGGGAGCAGCTTGGGACCAGTGTGGTTCAGACTCTGGGCCAAATGTCTGCGACTCACCCGTTGTGTTCACACTATTCCCAGTTAGCAGGCAGGGAAACGGAGGCCTGCCTGTGCTGGAGGAGCTCCTACCCACTGAGCAACCCTCCTTGTCTTGGGGGGAAACACTTTGTTGCCTGTTCATACCTATAACTGGGACAGGGTAGGTGACAGCAGGCCAAGCCTTCCCGCTCTGCAGCAGCCCTGTGACCACTCCTAGCCAGGCCTGCTTATTGAAAACATGTTTGCAGTGTATTTCGGCACACCTGTATCTGTTCAGGGGGATGCTTCTCCTTCTCCTTAGCATTTCAGCATTTGTCAGTGCCACAAATCATTAGATAGATTAGGGAAAGGCACCCTTCAGCCAGGGAAGGCAGCCCTCAATAGGAATCCACTACTCCACCTGCTTCTATTCCTATGGAAAAATGCAGAGCACAGCCCTCCTTCTCCTCTTTGCAGCTGTCTCAGCCTCAGCAGAACTGGGCCCACAACTAATTCGTGGCATAGACCTTAAGATAAGGGGAGAGCAAGAAGAGGAGATGATGATGTGCAAGAGTGATGTGATTAAAAGTAACTCCTACTGTTAATTATCCAAGAGCATTTGGCACCGGTCTCTGGGGTAGAATACCACAAGAATGTAGAAGAGAAGGGAGCTCTGGCCTGAGGACTTCACACACACAAGCTACAGGTGGCTAAAGCTTGGTTTTGGGGATGCAGGAGGTGGTGAACTAGGAAAAAAATCTGGTATATGTGAGACTATAAATACTTCTGTTTGAGCTGTTGGGTCTGCAGGTGCTGAGAAGGTAAATTGCAGCATTGAGAGCTAGCAGACATCTTCAAATATCGTCATCTTCACATGTGTATGCACACAACCTACAAACACACACGCATGTGGAAAGGCACACACTCACGGATTAGTTCCAGCACTCTGAAGTTGGTCCGTTTCCCAGCTCGGGCATTAAAATTCAGCCCAAGTGCTGTCTTTAAATTGCTTTGATGCTAGGTGGGTTTCAACCCTGACCTGTCCTGACGGCAAGTGATGGCTGTAACAAGCTGTGGATCAATATTCATAGCGGGTGTCCTGGACTGATAACACTATCCAAGACAATGTTCACTATCGCTGCAGACAGCTGAGATATTGTGCTATTAGTAATGTTGTTTAAAATAACCTGATCCATTTCTGAGTCTATTTAATGAATTTCACAGTTTAGATATTATCTTTAGGGAGAAGCCAGAGGCTATTCCAGAAGCGGCGATGCAAATCAATGCTGCCAAGGCTCCTCTGCTTTCCTTAAAACAAAATGGACTATAATTCCACCACAGCTCCTTATACGTTCTGGCAGTCGTGGCGTGCTATTGATGGCATTAGCGAGGAGAAGATGTTTGGGAAAAAAACAATACTATCTGCAAAGCTGGAACACAGCTGATCAAATCTTATCTCTGATTGTAAAATTCTTTATATGATGAGTCAGTGGGGGGTTTTTTCCTTGGTTGTCATATGAATCATAGAATGGTTTGGGTTGGGAGGGACATTAAAAATCATCTAATTTCACTTCACTCCCATGGGTTGGGGTGCAACCCTCTAAGGCAGGTTGCTCCACATCCAGCTTGGCCTTGAACGCTTCCAGGGATGGGGCAACCGCAGTTTCTCTGCGCTTTTCGCCCTGCCCCGGGCGTTTGAAGCGGATCGCGCTCCCGGAGGCGGAGCGGGGCCGGGACTGCATTTCCCGGCAGCGCCGGGCGCGGAGCGGGGCGGGCGGAGCGGCGCGGCCATGGCGGGCTCGGGCTGCGGCTGGGCCCGCGCCGTGCGGGGGCTGCTGCTCGATGTCAGCGGGGTCCTCTACGACAGCGGCGCCGACGGCGGGGTCCCCATCGCCGGCTCGGCCGAGGCCGTGCGCAGGTGGGTGGGGGGCGGCCGGACCGGGCCGGGGACCCGCGGAGAGGGGGGGTCCCCAAAGCGCAGCGTGGGCTTGGGGCTGCAGCGAGGGCCAGCGGCGGTCACCTCCTAAAGGTGGTTTGAGTCCAGCCCCCCTGTGCTGTGTAAGTGCCGGGCAGGAAACGGGAGCTTTTGGGGTCAGCTTGGTGGGTTTTAGGGTTATTGGAGCGAAGGGAGCCCGCAGAGCTTGGGGTGATGGGGAGAAGAGGCTGGGGCGGTGCAGGAGGCGCATCCCGCGTGGTTTTGTGTTCGCTGTTGTCACTGCACATGTGGCAGGAGCTGGCAGTGTGTGACAGATCTGGCACTGTCCCCTGGGAATCACTTATTAAATATTACCCACACAGACAGAGAGCTTCTGTAAATTGATTAACTTCGCTGTCAAATTAGTTGGGACTTCTTGCAGGGAACTCACAACGCAGAAATGGAGAATTTCTGTGCTGGGGTTAATGATTGTCCAGCTTGGAAGTGACTCAAAAGCAAAGTGTGGTCTTGGTGAGTTACTCCCAGTGCCCACAGGTGGGGAACTCCTTCACTTTTAGCTGGGTGATGCTGTGCAGGTAACACAAGCTAAGTAACTTTAACTTAACTAACTTTAATTGATTAGGTTGACTCAGCAGTGTGTCTCTATTGGCCTCGCTTGACCAGAGGAGCAGGATGGGGCCAGGGGAGAGCAGTGGCCGCAGGGACACCTCTGTTTAAAGACAAGTATTGATTGTGGGGTTGTGAATTTCTGGAAGAGCCTTTTGGCTTTCTGTGATGTTTCACTTACCCACTGCAGAAAATCCGGGTCTGTTTCACATGACAAGTGCTGGATGGGACTTGGAGCAACCTGGGATAGTGGAAGGTGTTCCTTCCCATTTCAGGGGATTGGAACTTTAGTGTTCCTCCCAACCCAAACCTTTCTGTGATTTTGTGCTGCTGCGTGTACCCCACTTAAAATGTTTTAAATGTCTAAATTCTGATCCCATGTGAAATACTGACAGTGCTGCTTGGTGAACACCTCTGCAGCTTCTGCCCTCTGGGGTCACTCAGCACAGACTTGAGACAAGGGCATTATTGAGCAGGAAAATACGCAGGAAGAAATACTGAAACCAGTAAAATTAATCATATGAGGTCAGTTAAATATGTGCCTTAGTGTTGGTGGAACCACCATGGAAAGGCAGAACTGGAGAAGATCCAATTGAAGTGGTAATAACAGAACTCTTTGCTGCTTGGTTTTTTTTTGTTGTTGTTGGGTTTGTTTATTTTGTTGGTTTTTGGTGTTTTTTTGGGGTTTTTTTGCATAATTATGTCTTCGTTCATATTTCTTGATACACATGTAGGAGGCACAGAAGGTGTTATCAGATGGATCAGAGTTCCCAGTGCTGTCAGAGAGCAATATTTGAAGTAAGTTTAAGGCTTACTGAGGCTCTTGGCCAGTTTGTGGTGCTCAGCTGGCCAGGGGAAGCTGCAGGTGCCAGGGCTGCCAAGGGGAGAGCAGCATTCCAAGGGAATTCAGTGAAACTAGGCAGAGGGAAAAGTTGTCTCTGTTGAAATCCTGTGGCATGTGGTTCTTTCAAGGGGCTGTGCATGTGTAGAGCCCAGCCTGGGACAGCCCAGATCATAGCCAAGGCCTCCAGGCATGGTCAAACCAAGCAGAAATAACAACAACTGCATCATTACTGTCAGGTCATTCCTTTAAAAACCAGGACATATTCAATAATACCTGTGTCGTGGTTCACCAGATGCTTTTGACATTGGTTTTTTTTTGCTCCTAGATTTGAATCTTCATTTTCTGCTGGCTTGTAGGCTGCTATTTAATAACCTTTGTCACTGCATTTGCTGAAACCTCCTGCATGGAAGCCACGTAAACAGCAGCCTAACTTAGAGTAACATCAGAAATATGCTGATGAAACAACAGTAAAACTCTGGCCTTGGGCTAAATGTGGGAAATTATGGGCTTTCTCTGGAAATCCTGGAAATGTCTAAGCCCTTTTTGCCTGTTGGTCACAGGAAGCCCTCGGCAGCTAATCTGATGTGTCTGCCTGCCTGGGAGGGGCTGCAGGGGTCTGTGAGGAGGGTTTGGAGATGCAATCCAGCAACAGGCTCTGGAATGCTGTGCAGGAAAAGCTGATCTCGTTTGGGCAGGGTTTGGTGAGCAGTGGAGAAGCAGTGGGAATTGGGAACAGCAGAATGGAAATGTGCCAGGAAGGGAAAACAACCCCACCAAAGCACTTTGTTCAGGTCATTCAATGTAAGTGGTGAAGAATAATAATTTTCCTTAAGTAAAGTCAAGTAGCCTTATTTATCTGCCTATTAGGTTAGTAATTGTTCTGGCTCACACCATTTAAAATCTTTATTGACTCATTATCCTGTTGCCAGTTGGTCATTAATATTTGTGTCTGCATCACAGTACAGCTGGGTGGTTTCAAGCAGATGGATCAAAGCTAAAAGGAGCTCTTTTTAAATTAATTCTCTCTTTTTTTTTAATCAATTAAAGAGTCATAATTGCAGATAGCAAGGAACTTTATAACTCATTCAAATTACTGTGGTCCTCTGCTAAAGGAGCTGTCTAACATATTTTAGTGCATATATATGTCCAGCAGAAACCTTAAATACCGTTTTGATAGCTCATGGTACAGATAAGGACTCTTACAACATGACAGCTGACCTGTGCTTTTCAGACTGTCTTGCTACATCATCTCCCCTATTACAGCAATTAACTTATTGTGACAACATATAGTACACTCCAGTAAAAATGATATGTAAACATACTCATTTGTCATTGGTTTCATGTGACTGAAGCCATTCTGACCCCTTAAAACTATATTTGCTGCATTGTTTCTCTTGTTTTCAGCGGAATTCTGCTGTGCAGTTGTTTAAGTTGGTGCTTGAGAGAGCAGGAATGTAATTTCTGCCAGCAGAATTTGGCCTGGTTTCTGTTTGTGATGGCTGCAGAGGGGTGCTTCCCTCTTGTTTGTTTGTTTTTACCTAACATTACAGTCAGATGGAGCAGAACCATGGCCAGAGAAGCTGATGGACACTGGAACACCCTGAGCAAGGTGACATTCAGTAACTTCCCGGGGCTGTAGAGACCCTCCTGCGCAAGGCATCAACAGCTGGTATAACCTGTGGTGAAACACGAAGTGTAACAGCTGGGAATGCTTTATTTATTGCTGATGTACCTGCAGCCCTGATAAATCTTACCTGTGAAATACTGTAGGGTTCGGTGTGCACTGAGAGGGGGTTGGAGGCTGAGAAGATGAAGCACAGGAGGGTTTGTTGAGCAGAGCAGAGCTTGTGCTGTGCTCACGGGATAAGGTGAATCTGGATTCTTGGTACTCATCCAGCCTGTGGCAGCCCATGTGCCAAAGGGTATTGGCACCCCTGGTTTAACCCAGGAGCCAGGAATGTCTCTAAATTCTCCAGAGACTGTGGCCAGGAATGTCTCCAGGGACTGTTCTTGTGGGTGGCTAAAAAATCCAAAAGCGGCTCGATAAGATAATTTATCCCTTTAAAACTTTTAAGACATAATGTTTCTTGATTGTTTAATTTACTGTGGTGTATCTTTGAAAAAGTTACATAAACCCCACCCATCTCTTCCCAGCGTGTGCAGTTCGCTGGCAGATGCTTTGGAGCAGATCAGAAAGCCCAGGGACGAGATCAGAAAGGCCATCGGTGACTTAAAGGCTTCTCCTGGAGCCGACCCTAGCAGAGCCTCAGTGCCGTGCTGTTGTTGTCTTAATCGATTTACACAGCATTGACACGAGGTGAGCTAGCAGCTTTTTATCTTCCAAATAGCAGGGAGCTGGTCCCTTACAAGACAGAAGGTGGTTAAACATCCATAAAAGATGCTCAGGCTGTGCTGTGGCATTTGCATTTACAGCTGTGTGCTGATAGTGTGTCCATTAGCATATCCATATGAAAAGCACACAGTGGTTGGACCTTTACAACATCCTGTTGTTGGGCCAGGGTTGTGCATCTGTTAGCACAGCTTTGTACAGAGCCCTTGAAAAGGGCAGCGGAAATCTGGGGAGCAGGGAGGCTGGGGAGCAGCTGGACAGTCCTGTTCAAATAAAATACCTGGAGAGTCTAACAAGGAGGAGATTGTGAGGAGAACAAGCGGAACTGGGACTGTAAAACGATTCGGGGCGTGGGGGTTCGGACGAGCTGGGAGCTCACAAAGAGCCTTTTGGAAGTGTGAGTGCCACAAGGAGTAGGAAATCTTTGTTGTCACAGCAGATAACGTGGCTTGGCACAGGCTGTGCAGATGTTCAGAGTTCCAAGGCTCGCTGTGCCTTCGGGACATGCGATAGAAAAGGAGTTATTCCTCCTAGAAAGAGACCTTCGAGTAAACTGTACAGACTCCTGTGTAAACATCTGCTCATTTGTTTTTGTACTTGACTCTCTTTGCACTTTCTGCCCAAAGGAACCCAGTGACCCAGGTGTCACTGCCCTCCTCAAGCAGCAGAGACACAAAAAATGAAGCACTTCTGTGTTTTCATGTTGCTGTTCCCTGGCAGAGGCAGAAAGGGATCCAGGAATTGATCCTCAGTGGTTGCAGAGTTGTCTCAGCTCCACTCCAGTCTGTAACATTAGCTGTGGTCTCAGTTTGCTGAGAGCAGTGGGTGTTCCTAGCCCATATTTGCTTTCCTAATCAGCAGTGTTCATTATTTATTTTAAAATATCTGTGTCACTGAAGTCCTGGGTGCTTACCTGCTGTCTACACAAATTGCATGAGTAAGAGCTTGCATTTTTGGAGCTTACACATCATTAACCTTTAGGGTCTCAGAATTCCTTCTTTACAAGCCAGTGCTGTTTGTGTACAAAGTGAGAATTCAACCCTGTCAAAGATAGCTTGGTTTTGAATGAATTTTTAGTGGAGTAATTAGCAGCTTCATAGAATCATGGAATAGTTTGGGTTGGAAGCAACCTTGAAGATCATGTAGTTTCAGCCCCCTGCCATGGGCAGGGACCCCTCTTTTTGCACAGAATGAAAGCTACTGGAGTATCATTTACTATGTTGTCCATAAAAAGATTTTGCTTAATGCAAATAAATACATCCCAGACCTATTCATGCTAACTGAATCGCCAAAGATCTGATTTTTTCCTTGACAGCTCCCAAAGTGGAGATTTACCAGCTATTTAAGGTCTACCAGAGTTTACTTATTGAACCACTTGCAGTGTGGTTAAAGTCTTTTAGGTGTAATACATTAAGCTGATTTGGTAATCTGCAGCCTTAAATGCATCTTGTTACTGAACTTAATGGACCAGAGAGATTTTTCTTATATTCTGCTTTGTGCCTCCTTTCTGCAGATTCCCTTCAAGAGCATGTGTTATTTTTATTGAATACTGAATTCTAGATTTTGCTGTTGTGGCATATTGTTGCTTGTAGATCTGTTGTCCTCCTTGCTGTTCAGGGAGGTGGACTGTGATTTATGGTGTTGGATAATTTGTGCAATAATTCTGGTATCCAGATGCATTCGATGGCCTTTGTAGAGAATTCAGGACAGCATGGACTTTGTGTTTGTTTTAGTGTGCAACTTCCAGGATTTCTTTCTACCTCTGAAAAATTCTAAATTATCAAAATACCTAAATAAAGGTGCTGGTGGGTTTTTAAACTTTGCTTTCAGCTACAATTCAGTGATTTTTTTTTTCAGTTTTTGCTGTCAAACACTGTCTCAGAGTGATGTTTCCAGAGTCTTTACTTTTATAACTGTACCCTTCCTTATGTCACCCTTGCCCACCCTTAAGTAACATTGGCCTCTTCTTGTGCCTCCTTCATGTGTGCCTATTAATCTGCTTTTATTCATGTGCAAAGGTAATGCCCTCCTATTTTTTAATCCCTTTTGCAATCCCTCCTTTGGATTGCCTCCAAATTATCCCCTGCTATATTTAGAGAGAGGTGAGCCATATGGGTCTGGAGAGAGGAAATTGTGCTCGGGAGGTAGCAGATGTAGAGATGAGTTTCAGGCACAGGAATGCAGGAGGGATTGGGGCCAAAAAGTGCCGTGTGTGAGGATTTGTCAGGGCAGCCTTGCTACGTGGAGCAGAAAGTTGGATCACCAGAGAAGCAGGGCTTTAATGAGCCTGGCTGTGCTCAGGACCAATGACAGGACAGCAGTGAAGGGAAACACCAGGAGGTCGGGGGACAAAAGTGGCATCAGAGACATGACAGCAGGATTTAAGCAGTTTGGATGTGCTGTGATGGCAGAAATCAGAGGAACGGGAAGTTTGGGGCACTGGGATAGAGAATGAACAACCTGGAGTTTTATCTGCAGTCCTCTGGTTGCATTGCATCCACTGAGTTAAAAACACCAGGGAATTCAGTGTTTCCATAGAGTTGGAGAGCCTTGTACCATGTCAGGATGGGCAAAAGCACTTATGGCCTTGTTCAGGCTTCTGAAATAATGACTTTCCCACTGGAATGGCAGAAATACAGATTTGCAGAGAAAATTCAGCACATTATTGCCACAAAATACACTTTTTAAGCAGAGCAAATGTGCTTTCCCCCTACCAGGCATTTTCACAGCTGGACCCCAGAAGGGGTTATTGCTCCGAGCCAGAAAACCCTTTTGCATCCTCAGATGCATGTGATGCTCCCAGGGAGGTTCTCCTGGGAAAAGCCTGCAAGATCAGGAGAGGTTTTACCTGGAGCACCAGCACGCTGGCCCTTGCAGAGGGCAACATTATCCCTGCCCACGTGGGAGGATGGTGTTGCTGCACAAGTCCTGCTTTTACTTTGTGGTTTGGTTGCAGGTGCTGTTGATTCCCTGTGTTCCAGACAAGGTATTAGAGTGCTGAGAGGTTTGCACTGAAGCACACTGGTATTTGTCCACTGATGCAAAAGAGTCAAATAGCAAAAGTGCTCAGCATGCCTTCTTTGAAATTAAAAAAAACCCAAAAGCAGGATAAAAAGCCAATTCTGGAAATCTCATGTAGCACATTTCCAAACCCCTTTGAAGTTGATGTTGGACAGTCTCCAAGCTCAGGCTTGTTGCCTCTTCCAGGGTTTTGCTTTCTGCCCCACTGCCCATCTGCACAGGACCTCTGGCTGTGGGCAGGACTTTCCCCCTGCTCCTGTCTTAGGAAAAACCTTCACTGCAAAAGACAGTGGGAAAAGATGGGAAATCTGGAGTTTAGCCTTATACCTTTTCCTTCGTCGCTTCAGCCATGTGCAGGATAATGTCAATTTAAGGAGTGATGGTTCCCAGCCCAGATTCCAGGACCATTGCTTTTCCTACGGGTGTCACAACCTTTACAGCATCAGAAAAAACAGGTTTTGTGTTTTATGTGCCCAAAGGCTGCCCATAAAGGTTGGCAAGGGCAGTTGGCTAAGTCTGCACAAGGTCAGTGAGGATGTCTAATAATTGTCCTAACACTTTACCTGTTATGGAACAATAATGAGAGTTTTTTCATTATTTTCGGGTGAGTGAGCCTGGCAGATGCTGACAGCCAGCAGATGTGTAAAGTTCGAGGTGATTTGTAAGGGACCGGCTCATCTGACGCATGGTAATTGCATTGTGGGACGTTGTCACTCAGCCCCGTGTCCTGCTCCAGCAGAACGAGGTAAAGGTCAGTTCAAAGAGCTGCCGAGGCATCGGGGCAGCTCCGGGCTGAAATTAAACCCCTCACATCCACCTCTCCTCTGGGCAGGTGCTCACGGCGTGCCCAGAGCTGGGTGGGTGCCCTGGGTCGAGATTTAGGGATCATTTGGGCAACCAAGTGGTTGTTTGGATTTGAAGTGGGCTTAAATCCCTCCTCTGGTAGGGCTGGTGTGGTAGTTCAGTGCTCATTTGTCCACTTTTAATTTGGGGCTTGGAAGTTTCTTTTTGTGGCTTTTTCCTTCGGTGCTTGTGTGCTGTGGGAGCTCCCTGGCAGAGCAGGGACTGGCAGCAGAGCCTGTGGGACACAGCTGGAGGGGACACAGCCTTCCATCTGCTGCCTGCTGTCCTGCCTGCTCTGCCAGCCCCTCCAAGAAGGGCTCTGACAAGTTCCTTTTGCCACTTTAGCTGAGTTTGGCATTTGTGACACGCTGAAAGGTCAGAAGCTGCTGTCCCCTCGTGCAGGTGAAGGGAGAGTGCTCTCCCCCGTTCCTGCTTGGGGGCATTAGGAGTGGTGTGAGCAGTGATGTTGGAAATTGAGTGGATTTGTCTGATGCTGAGCCTGCTGATGGCCCCAAACAGGGAGGGAGAGGCAGCTTTGGGATGTCCACAGCTACCTGGACCGTGCTGGGTCCCTGCACAGTGCTGCCTGTCCCTGTGCTCGCCTTGTGCTCTAATCAGGATCGGTTCCTGGTGCTTACGGAGTTCGAGTGGGATCTTTGTTATGGCCTCGATGTGTGGAAGTCAGCTGAAGTCATTGACTGGGTTTCCTGGGTGTGTTTCTGTAACAGGCCTGCTGATAAATCTGTAATACACTGGAGATCTCGATAAAACATGTGTCCTGTATTTCATCTCCTGCTGCCCCATTCTTCTGTACTCGCAGGTACCTAATCCCTTGCTCTTTATCTCCTAAGACATCACATTACAAATCTTGTTCTTTATTCTTCTCCTGACATCCCTTGCCAGCAGTGGAAATTGCAGTGCCTTGCTTTGCTGGGAGTGTGAGCAGTTCAGAGGCTGGAGGTTTCCCTTGAAGCTTTGCAGCCCTGTAGACTCAGTGAGCAAAGCATCTCACCTGGCAGACACAGACCTTCAAGCCACCTTTTTTAGTTTCTCCTGGTACAAAAGCTGCCTAACCGAGGAAACCGAGGGGGAGTTTTGCTATAAACATGACTGGAGGAAGGATTTCCCCCATGCAGAGCTGTTGGTAAAAGCTCTCCCTAATTATTATTATTATGAAGCTCTGAGTTAATAGAGCCTGCAGGCTCTGCTCATCCCTGTGCTGAGCATCCAGGGGTGGATCCATCCCAGTGTGTGTGTGTAATCCTGAATGTGCAGGTGAGTGTGACTGTTCTGTGCAGAGAGTTTACAGGAGATCTTTTTAGAGATGCTAGTTGGGAAGGAAAAGGTGGCTTTTCATCAGAACGGTATTTTCGTAGAAACAAGTCTTTTCTAGAATTTTTGTGGATTTTTCTTTCATTTAGTGTTCCAGGATATTTTTGAAAGTCCTTTACATGTGTCACCAGAGGACTCCCATTTTCTGTCCAGCTTGGCTTAACTCTTTGTAGACCTGATCCTAAGCATTTCCTGAGCTCATTTGTTGCCGTGGTAATTCCTTGTGGCCAAGAAGGCATGAAGCAGTCTGGGATGTGTCCAGACTCCTCCTGCTTCGGTCAGTCCTTTAGGAGTGTCAGTATGGTTTTCACCTAAAATGCTGAGAAAGAAGTGAAGTTTCTAATACAGGAAAACTGCATCTGTGCATTCACCAAGCTGACCTGTGAGGGTGCTGGTTTGTCTGTGGTTGGTGTTGTCCCTGGATTCATTATGTTGACCTTTAGGAAGAGAAAAAGTAGATTCTAATTCAACAAATGTCTGCTTCCAGGCAGTTGTGAATCATGGGATTTTTTTTTTTTTCCCTTAGAGTGTGCAGAGAGGCTTTGCATTTAGAATAATTTTTTTTAAACCATGGCACACTCTGTTAAAGTTTGTTGTGTATCCAAATTAACACTGCTTTGCTTTTTAACTCCAGCTGACACCGTGTCTCGAATAACAGATGTGGAATATTGTCATCCCACTGTCACACCAATTGTTCATTGTTCTGAGAAGGTCACATCATAATTCATTAACAATAATTATTCCCTGGGTACACCCTGCACTTCTTCACTCAATTGCTTCATTAACTTGAGAGTGAATCTCACATTCACTGCTCCAATCAATGAAGATATATTTATAATGTACAAGTGGATGCTATTAGTTACAATATATTAACTGCCTAATTTAAAATAGAAAAGCTATCTTTATGAAGGGCAATTAACCACTAAGTGTAATTGATAATTCACATATCTATGATTAGGAAAGACAAATAATAAGAAAGAAATGAATCACCAGCATTATTAAAGAAGACACTGGCGTGCAGTTTTAACGAGCAGAAGGGGCTCTCTGGGTCATGACCAGATTTCCAAGAATCCTTTGATGGAAAGTTCATAATCAGATCTGTTGTCTGGAGGTGGTTTTGGTGTTTGCACCAACCAATTGAGATCATCCTCCCCACAAAATGAACCCAGCATGTTTTGTTGTCTTGAGAATCAGTGCAGGGACTTCCTCAATAGAAAAGTCCTTTTTCATTTTCATACAAAGAAGAGTCATAATATTTTTGTTAGAATTTATAAGCCTACTTCCAGACTTACCTAAGTATCTGAACCTGCACGTGCGCAGGTCCTCAAAGATAATTACGCACAAATTCACATGAAAACTGACAAAAAGTAGGCATTTTCACATATTAGAGGAGCTGAGTGACAGTCCCGTAGGCAAATGTTTATTTTTTTTTTTAAATTGTGGTACGTTTTCAGTGCTTCTCATTTTCTGGGGCCACTTTGAAATATGTTGGGTCTCCAAACAGCTGACAGCTCATCCTTGGAGAAAAGGCTTTCTGGGGACATCCATGGCAAGTCACCAGCTTGGGTCAGGAAACAAAGCTGCTCAGAGGCAGAGGACTTGCAGGGGATTCACAGAATCACGGAATGGTTTGGATTGGAAGAGATCTTAAAGATTATCTCATTCCATCCCCTGCCATGGGCAGGGACACCTTCCACTATCCCAGGGTGCTCCAAGCCCTGTCCAACCTGGCCTTGGACACTTCAGGAATGGGGCAACAACACAACTTTTGCAGAGTACTGACTCACAGGAACCATGTCCTTGTCTCTGGACACTCATGGCCATGTTTTCTTCCCCTGAGAAGCCATTTACCTGTAAACATTTATTAATGAATCCCTTGAAGTGCCAGATTTTTTCAGGATTACCCACCAAGTAGCAGCACAGGTGTTTTGTGAGAGATTTGATGATAAATGTAACAGGATCCACCCCAGTGTTGATGAAACATCATTGAACCACCTGGCAGCTGCAGTGCCCAGAGTCAGGATTTCAGGTGCACGTGGTCACAGCAAAGGATCCTGCCCCTGGTTTGGAATATCTTCACCTTTTTAGGAGAACTGACAGTCTTATCTCATTTTCTTCATCTTTCCCTCCGCAGGATCAAAGCCTCTGGGCTGAAGCTGCAGCTCTGCACCAACGAAACCCAAGCCACCCGGGAGAATTTCGTGAGGAAGCTGCGGGCCCTGGGCTTCGACATCTCGGTGGCCGAAGTGACCGCCCCTGCCCCGGCCGCCTGCCGCCTCCTGAGGGAGCGCGGCCTGAGGCCTCACCTGCTGGTGCACGACGGTGGGACAGCACTGCTGCTGCCTTATGTTTTAACTTTTATATGTTTCAAATCCTGCATTCCCAGTGTGTAACTCTGCAGTGTCCTGCAGCCTGGGAGCTGCTGCTCTCTCATGCTGAGACAGACAGAACAAAGCCTCTCCAGGCTGCTCTCCAAGGACACCCAGCCCGGCCTAGGCCCAAAATGTGTAACCCAGCATCTTGAGAAGGGGACAAGCTGAGGGGAAATTCCATCGTTAGCTAAAGTTTAATTGGTGAAATTGGGTTGAGATGCAAATGGCCCAAAGCTCTAAAAGTGTGAAGAACTCGTGACTCGGGGTCCATCTTGGGTGTAGCCTTTGGCCTGCCCAGGGTGTGCCTCTGAAGGCCTTTCAAATGAATATCCACCTTTATTCCCTTCCTCCTGCCCAGTCTCTGTTTCTAGGTTGGCCTCTTTAGGCATCACTGCAGGGACATGGGGAGGGAGGGGAAATGCTCTGTTTTCCTCTTTTTGTTAGGACAGATGAATAGGTGTTCAAAGAGCACTTGATTCAGGCTGGGATTTATTTATTTTTTAATATATTGTCATGAGTGAAGGGAAGCAGAAATCTGGGGAAACGCCATCACTTCCACAGGGTCTGGAATGGTGAGGGATTTGTGATTTTGTGGTTTTTTCCTCCTCCTGTAGATCTTGTCCCTGAATTTGCTGAGATCGATAAGACAAACCCAAACTGCGTGGTTCTTGGAGACGCAGCAGAAAACTTCACCTATGCAAACCTTAATGAGGCTTTCCGACTTCTGATTGGGATGGAGAAGCCTGTTTTGATCTCCCTTGGAAAAGGGTGAGTTAAGCTCTGCTTTTTCCTCAAGTCCCTGCATTTTTTAGTAATGTCTTTAATGAAGGCCAGAACTTGGTGTGGGCACTCACAGGACCAACTTTTCAGTTTTTAATCTGTGTGCCTGGGCTGAGAGCCTGATCTGATCAGGAACTGTCAATGAAGAAGACTTTTGTTGC
Organism: Pachycephala philippinensis; assembly: GCA_013397055.1. Taxonomy (NCBI): domain Eukaryota; kingdom Metazoa; phylum Chordata; class Aves; order Passeriformes; genus Pachycephala; species Pachycephala philippinensis. The sequence continues at coordinate 49,107 of VWZT01000184.1, forward strand.
TTTAAGAGAGCCTCAAAACCTCATAGGAATCGTGGAGAGCTTGGATTTTGATGTGTGTGACCCCCAAGTGAGTGAGTACTTAGTATCTCAGAGGTGAGAACTGTTGGTTTAACTGCTGCCACATGTTCCTCTCTGAACTGAACAGAAATGATTTTTCATAGTGAAAGAAACCCAAAATTTCCACAGGCCATGCCTGGGTAAAGAGCTGTTGGTGTAGATTTGTGATGCAGTTTGATGCTTTTGAAGTGGCAGATCAATTGTTTTGGTAGTTTTAATGTCAGACAGCATTTTTAATTCTCTGCCCATTAAAGGTAAATTTTGACCTCCTGCTTTCACTCACAGGAAAAAAATCCAGTGAGGGGATTTGAATGTTTTCCTGAAAACAATTAATTCAGATGTAATCTGAGATTTTAAACAGGAAGTTATTAATTCCTGTGCTGAATAATGACAAATCCCAGTAGCCTCCAAGGAGTCATTCTTATCTGCTGTGTGATGCATGTGTTTAAAAGAGACTGTACATGTTTATCTTGGGTAAAGTGCAGTGACAACTTTACTCAGTGGTTCAATAGACTGTAATGGGCATGAAAACCCTTCCTAGTTTGTGGGTTATTGATCTAGCAGGGGAGAACTTATCAGTGGGAAGGAGCAGTTAAATTCATTGTGTTGCCTTACCTGACACTCACGCTCTAATCCTCCAACAGGGGTGAAAAATCCGTTCTGTTTCTCAGGATAAGGAGAAAATGTTGAGCCAACAGGAGAATGGCTAATGTACATAAAATAATCAAATTTTGTGTTATGTAATACCTTATTTCAAAACGAAATATTGAATCAACCTTTGCTTAGGAATTGTAGTGTTGATCAATGCAAAAATGCTTTTTGCAAAAATGCGTGTGAAAATATTTGGTCATTCACTGATATAAACAGCTCTTTTTTGTTACTTCTATGAAATACTATTTTTCATTAAAAAAATAAAGATTTTGGGATATTCAGAGCTCAATTTTCACCGCAAGCATATTGTTTTTTAATGGCTGATTATTGAGGTAGCGTGAATACAAATTCTCTGGTGAGTTCTGTGACTCGAAGGAGGGAGATTATGAACTGTAAGAATTGTTCTCCTGGCTAGAGAAGCCTCGTTGATGCAAAGGGCCATGTACAAAACCCAGCTGCATTTTTACCCTGCAGAACCAGCACAACTGGGTGGGCCTTAGCAAGGTGCCTGCCTCGGGCCAGCAGGTTGGTTTTGGGAGAAGTTTTAGTTCATTCCATAGAAAACAGAAGTGTCAGAGTCACTGAAGCAGAATGCCCTGCTCTTGGAAATGGAGTGATTTACATTTAGCATCTGTTTTGGGCTGAGAGTGGGAATTGGCTTTGTAATTTCTTCTGTCATGCCACTGTCAGAAAATTAAGCTGTTTACGCCGGACTATGGGAGGTTAATGGCTGTTCTAGCAAAGGTCAAGTGGTCATTTTAAAGGAAGGCTATGCTGAATAATCGAAAATGGCAGAAGGAAAAGGCATAAAATCTTGGTTGACTGCTCATCCTACCTTTTTTTCTGTCATATAGAAACCTGTCTGCACAGAGCTTGGAAGACCTGCGTGCATTTTCTGGAATGTGAATTGCCATTCCAAAAAAACTGTCTAAAGATACCTTCTAATTCCATGAACTTCATGGCAACGGGAGCATTTTTAGAAGGAGCAAAATCCAGCTTGGAGGGATTCCTTAGCCCTGATAAACAGGCTTTTCTTGTGTGGGAGGCTGAGACAGCAGTGATGGTCCTGTTTGGAGTCTCCTTGCAGACATACTGAGGGGTCACAGCTGCTGGTTGGTGGCAGCCCTCATCTTTTAGCTGCCAGGGCGTCTCTGTCACTGTGCAATAAAACCCAGCCCAGTTCATCCTGGTCTAAGCACACTGAAATCCCTTTGAACCACTGAAGTTGTTCCCAGATGGGTTTCTGGTCTGGGATCCTTGTCCTGAGCCTGTCCTTTCCTCAGTTCCTGGTGTCAAACCAAGGCCTGGGATTTTCTGATTACCTGACTTTTTATGCAGCCATATGGACATCTATAAAAGCCCAGAAATAATAAAATGTGGTTTCTTTGTCTTTAACTGCCAGCGTTTTCATTTCATGGGAACTTTATCACTTTCATTTCCAGACGCTACTATAAAGAAACCGATGGTCTGAAACTTGATGTTGGAGCATATATGAAGGCATTAGAGGTATTTTATAGCTTGAATTATGCTTACTCGCCCTGTGCACCTTGTTAAAAGAGTAACTGGGATAAATATGGGTCATCTTCTGTAATTACTCACCTTGGAGGAGGGAGTTTCCACACATTGAAACTCATTTGCTGCATTCTAAAGATGGGTGGATTAATTTATTTTCTGCCTTTGTTATTTTTTTTTTGTTTAAATTTGTTTTTGAACTTCTTCCATTGTGGTACCTTTGTTGCAAGTGAGGCCCTTGAAAGGAGGAGTCAGAAAAGAAAAAAGTGGGATGTTGTGTGGAAAATACCCCAGAAAACCTGAAGGTCCCTGTTATCTATTAGGCTTTTATTTGTCTAGTAACAAGCTAGAAACCTTTTTTTTCAGTATAGCACTGATATTTAGTTGCAGGAAAATGTGACTTCTAAAATCAGCTTTTTCAACTGTAACTTTTCAAAACCTGGATTTGAAACTCGATTTTTCACTTGAATCGTTAAAATGATGCCAGGTGGTTGAAGAAATCCTGTAAATCTTTTAAGGCCCTCCAGTACTTGTGATAGTTTTATATAAAGGATATTTGTTATGTCTCTAAGAGTGATGCTCTTAACAAAATGAGCAGTACTGGAACTGAGTTTGAAGATTACTCAGTGATGGAGAATGTGAAAGATTTGTACCTTGAAGTGTTTCAAGAGCATTTTCCCCCTTGCCAGAGAACTTCAAACACTTCTGTTATCCAAATTCTCGGATATTTACCTTCACCTGCTAATCCGTTGTGTTATTTAAGGGCAAAAATCAATAATCACAAAGGTTTTATAACTGGAGTTATGGAGTTGAACAAATCCTTTTCTGATAAGCGTTTTTTGTGTTCCTCTCTTTTTCTTCCCCAGTATGCTTGTGATGTCCAGGCTGAGGTTGTGGGGAAACCAGCAAAAAAGTTTTTTGAGTCAGCCCTGGCAGAGCTGGGAGTTCCAGCAGAGCAGGTAAGGTTGAGGTGCCATGACCACGGGCTGTGCCGTATATTTGTGCTCACTGGTGCTTTTTTCCTGCTTTGCTCTAACTTTAAAAAGTTACAAAAGAGGCTGAAGGAGAATGTGACCAGGACTCAATGCCTGGCAGAGGCAAAAGAGGTGCCCCAATGCCTGGCAGTCTGCTTGGAGGCTGCAGGGTGGTGGAATTGATCCCAAAATGTCATTTATTTCCTGGGCTGCCACACTGACTACCTTTTCTTTAGTAAAAGGGAAAGGCAGAAGTAAAACATTTTGTAATGTTGTTGGATGGGAAGCACTGACTGACCCCAAACCCCCTCCTGTATTTCTGGCTTTCCAGAAACAAGCTGAACGTGTGGTGCTTCCTCAGTGCAGCCCATTTTTCCCGCTCTCTGTAGTTATTCCCAGCTCCTCTTTATTGATTTGTTGTTGTGTCACACAGCACATAAGGATGGGTATGAGAAGACTCACAAACAGCAGTGAATTACAGCACCATAATTCCATCAGGGGGGTTTGGGTGACGTTATAAACAACAGGAGCCAAGTTTGGGTGGCTTGTAGGTCCCTGGAGCCTGGAGATGAAATTACGGCCCTGTAATTCAGAGTGTGCTTGGGTTTTGCTTTATTATAGAGTGGGGAGATGGAAAAGACCTAGTGGACCATCTAATCCATCTCCTTCCCCATGCAGGAATGTTCCCTGCTCCACGGTTATTAATGTTTTATCCAGAGTGGTTTTCAGAGAGCCAAACAACTGTCAGTACCCTGGGGGTGGTGTTCAGCCCAGTGGGTCTTGTGGGAAGGCAGCTTTTCCTGAGATTTATCAGGATATTTCCCTTCTAAACTGCATCTCCTTATTTCTAGTTTTACTGTAGTTAACAACCAAAATAGCTGCTTGCCTTCTTGGATATTTTCTCCATCCAGTTATCTCTAGACTTGTTATCATTGCACGAGTTGTTTTTTACTAAAACTGTGTGGTTTAGCTCTGCTGTTTCCCTCCATTCAGTCCGTCTGCTTTTTTCTGTGCTCCCTTCAGTCTGTCCATATCTTCCCAGGAACAAGACAGCTCAGTCTGGGCTATCCCTGGAATATCCCAGGTGCAGCCACAGCAATCATTCGATCCATTCAGACAACCAGCAAACTCCAAAATCCTTTTCAGACTCAGAGTAGCATCTGGAAAAAAAGAACAAAAAAAACCCACAAGCCACAGAGCTCAGCCCTTGGATACCTTGTACAAATCACAAAATAAAGGTTTTTCATCCTCTCAGCTCGTATCAGAATTGACTGGGGTGCAGGAGTGGGAGGGAAGGTGTCACTGCTGAATTTTCCCCTTTCCATAGGCAGGGAGGTGCAGTTTTCCTCTGACACTTTTTCCCAGCTCAGGGAATGCCAGGACCACTGAGGGGAGGTACCACTGCAGGGAGGCAACACCAGAACTCCTGTCTCTGCATCCTTGCCCCAGGAAACAAATCTGATGGAATGCATCACCAGGCTGCCAAAAATGGTCCCATAGGGTGAGCCTCAGTGAGTGGATCCCATCAGCTCCAGGATGGTTTATTTTGGGTACAGAAAAGCAGGAGCAGTCCCCAGCAGAGATTATTTACTCATTTTCTGCTTTTGCCATGGTGTTGCTAGTGCCTGACTTTGTATTTTGTCAGAGTTTTGGCTTTTGTTTCATGTAGTTTCATGTAGTTTCTAATGTTAAATGCCATCAATCTATTGTAGTGGTATGTCTAGTTTGTAGGTACAATATTTTATATTAGAGAGATTGGAGATGAAGGGAGTGTGTGCCCAGCCAAGGAGGAGTGCAGCAGACACCCCTGGATAATGACACCAGTCACTCCATGCTTTCCACCACGGAAAAAATAATCCACCCTGCTGGAGTTAAAGCCTGGATCATGATTTGCACACGTGTAGGAGGAACAAATTACAGCCAAGCAAAGTGCCTTAATTCTGACATATTTTCCTGACTTTTGGGTGCTTGACTTTGCAACTTGAATGTACTTCTGGAGAAGGATTTGCACGTTGGTTTAATTGGTGGTACACAGTAATAAAACCTCGGTATTTTCAGTTTAAAACCTCAGTATGTTCACTTCAGTAAGTTCCTGTAATGCACTGCATTACATTTTAGTCTGTCTCCTGAATGAGCTCTGCATTTGTAGTGACATGACAGAGGCTGGTTTTACTTGCCTTTGCTTTTACAAAATGTTTATTCCAATAATTTATTCCACCTGTGGAATGCATTTAATCCATACCATCATTAAACCATTTTAGATGAGCTGTGCTTTTGGAAACATATTACAGTTGTCTTTCACTTGGCTTTTAATGAAAAATACCTTTTTAATAAAGCTGTCTCACCGCAGTAATTTGAGACAGTGGCAATTCTGAAATTCCTCGAGCTGCTTTAATCAATAAAGTTATCACCAGTCGTTTCCCTTGATAACTGCTTCTTACTGAGACCCTGACTTTGCCTTCTGCTGCTGAGATGTTTTCAGCCTGCACTTAGAATAAGAGGAACTCCCCAAAGTCCAATTTTCATTTTAACCTTTCCTCAATGGCCTAGAAATAACAGATTGCCAGTATTACTTTAATAGATTGGAAATTTAAACCTCTTAGAGGTAACCAGACCTATCTTACAATCCAGTACTATGACAAAGAATAACACATCCTAAAGGTTACTGAAATGCCTAATTCAGGTGTTTTAAGGCAGCTGTAACAGTGGATGATTTTTACAGCTTTACAATAAAACCTAAATAATGTTAAGGTTCTGGTAGTTTTATACAATCATAAAAAGTTCTCTCTGTAGCAAATTATCCTGTTTTAATGGGAGTTATGGCAGGTCGTGCTGGAGTCCATAAACTAGTGGTAGTTCAGCAATTCCCATCGCTGCACGTCTCAGGTGGGAGTTAGTGGGGCATGAGAGCAGAGGGAGGTCACTGGGGGTGGCACAGGGACCCTGCTCCTGTGCCAATGTCCCCTCCTTGCTCACCAGCCACAACAGGGCAAGATCTTCCTTCTCAAAATAAAAATGGCCAAGGGAAGTTTCAAGCTTCAATCCAGCTGAAAGTTTAGTGAGAACTGTCTGGCCCTGCACCTTTGGAGTTCTAAGATAGAAACAAAATTAAAATTAACAGTAATGTGGGATCCTGAAGCCTGAGAGATTATTCCTTGGGTAAAGAGAACAGGGAGAAAAGTAAATGTGTTGTATTTCTTGTGTAAAGGGGTTCAATACGTTAATCGAGCTTTGGTGTATAAGCTTTATTTCCTTATAGTCCTGGCACATTTAGCTTGATTAAGGTTATTAAATTTGTAGTAAAAAATCTGTTTATGCATAAATATGTCTAACTCTAGAAGCATTCTGTGTGCTAAATACTCTGGTGGAGTTAGCACGCTGCCTTCTGTCCATCTCTGCATCCTGCATTGGCTCCAGCCTCCAAAATACCCCATCTGAGCCTGTCCTGGTAAACACTACCCTGCAGCATGAGCAGGGCTGGGCAAATCAGAGTGTTCTCGTCCTTCTGCCTCATTCATTTCCTTACTCTGTGGTTCCTTTTCTGATCAGACATTTTTCTGTGATCAGTTAATGGATGCTGAAACTCTGTTTGCAGGCAAAAACTACCTGAGGTTCCCACTCACCACCCCAAGAGCATCTCTAAAGATTTGTTAGTTTTGGCTGCATCTGTGGGTTAGAAGGGGTGTCCCTCACCTCCCTTCAGCTCTGGGTCTGTGGCACAGGCAGCACCCGTGGCATTGCTGGCTGTGGGGATTATATTTTGCCTTCTGCCCCTAAATTCCTGGGGGTCACATTCGTCTCCTGTGTTCTTACTGCCCCTCTGGGCTGAGTCTGATGGGAACCCTTTGAGAGCAGTGTTTTCCCTCAGCTTTGGCACATGTGCTTTATTTACAGTGTGTATACAAGCACACACCACCTCTCACCAGCTCAGGGAAACAGAAATTACACCCGTCCTCATTCTTTGATGATTTCTTAAAACCCAGAGAGACTCACTGCATTATTTTCCCTTCTTTTTAGTTAATTTGTAGCCAATCTAAAAAAAGTAACTCCTGCAGAACGATTGAACAGATTAATGGTGTGATCCCTGTGTAAAATGTGAACACGAATGGAGATCTTTTAATTCCTGCTTTCAGTGGGTATGTGACCTTTCAGTTTTATATCTTTCTCTCTCTTCTTGCCATATTGCAGTCAGAGAGGAAGTTAAACCCAGGTTTGACAGGTAGAGTTTTTTTATTTCCCTTGACAGCGCACCTTTTGACCTCTATCTTCTTGCCAATGATTTTTTAAATCCTAAATGATTTGGGAATAATTGCTCCTCCTTTAGTGATTATTGCCCTTCACCGATAGTAAATCTGTGAAATCCCTGGGGGCTGGAGCACATTTTTGTATGCGTGTGCCACAAGCTGGCCTGGACAGGCATCGCTGCTCAGCTGCAGCTGCACTTCCAGAGCTGCCAGAGTCTTGCGGGAAAACTTCCCTGGATGGGGTAAAACACAGCCCTGGTGAGCAGGGGAGTGCTTGGTGGGCTGCCCTGCTCTGCCCTTTCCCCTGGGCAGAGGAAATTCGTTTTAGGGTTATGAGGACACAGGACTGAAATTGTCTTTGCTTCAGAAATCTCCTCCTGAATGTCAGGATTTGGGCTGAAGTGGTGCAGGTCTGTTCCCTCACCCTCAGGGAGGTGTTGGAAGGAATTTCGTAAGAAAAGGGGGTTATAATCTCTTAAAGCCAATGGTTGAGAATGATTAAATATCCTGGAGCAGCTTGGGGGGAATTGGTAATGGTGGTGTTGCCAGGTTCTTGCAGCTCTGTGCAACAGTGGGATTATTCTCTTTTCCTTATCCACATTTACGTGCTTTATTTACTAATTACTTAAATGTAGCCCGTCATTTTCTCCCCATTTCATGCTGGATTGCTGGTGTGCAAGAGTAGTAAGGAAAGGTGAACTATCTAGAGGAGAAACTGTCCCAGATCTACACGTTTGTAGCTCAGTTTGGTTTATTAATCCTCTCAGAAAATTTGGTATATCCTGAGATTTCTTTTACATGCTCAGTAATACGTGGGAGAAGATCCTGTTGCAATTAGATAATTCATAAAAATAGCTCTGGGGGTTTAGTATTTTTGTTCTTCCTCAATATGTGTTTAGTCCTGCCCAGCAGAACAGAGCTGGGGAAGGGATGAAATTCAGGCAGGAATGTCTGGAGATGGAAGGCACCATGGTTGACAAAGCCAGGCAGTTAAATTTATGAAGCAAAAGGCTGATTCATCAAGACGAAAATCGAATAGTTAAAGATGCAACTAATTTTGTTTTAGATAAAATTCAACTTTCATACAAAAGGTGCGAAAATCTGATTCACAAACCACATTACAGACTTTCAAATCTGCGCTTCCCCAGTTTTAGGTGCTGCCTCTGTTCTCTGCAGAATAATCCAGAACACGTCTGGAAGGTGTAAAGCTGATTTTTTTGATCGTTAATGGAAAATTACTGTTTTGTGTATATACTGGGTTTTGTTGAAACTAGAAAATGGCATCCCTGAAACATTTTAAGTTTGAAGAATAAAATAAATATAATAATTTGTGATGCAGGTTGATAAGCACTTGAAATTTTGTAGATGTGATTGTCAACAGAAAGGACCCCTTGGCTGATACCGTCTGATCTAATAAATATCTTTATCAGAGACAGGAAGGTGCTCTGTGCACTCTGTTTTTATCAAACACCAGACAGATCTTAGCACAACTTTCTTTGGTAATCTACTCACTTTTGTTTATTAATATTGGCATGTACTTAAGCTGATGGTGACACAAACGGTGCTAGGCCTGTACACGTCGTGTCACATTGTGCAAAAATGAATAAATTCCATTTTACAGTGATTTCCCAAATTTCTGTATCAACCTGAGAACAGGTTGGGATCAAGCTCTCAGTGATTACAAGCTTAAGCTTTTGACTAGCCTGTAGAACACCAGATTTAAGAAGTTAAGCTTAATTTAAGCTGCTTGGAGCGTAGCAGGAACGGATTGTTAGGAACAGAAGAGGCCTAACTTCATAAAACTCGCCATTTTCTTTGAACTGTGCCCCAAATCCCTTTGATTTCTGTGATTGATTACAAATTGTGCAGGTGTGTGCTGTGCCAGTACATTGCTGGAGCAGCTCTGGCATGAATTACCCTCGAGGTAGGATGACTTTTAATCAATACCATGACAATATTATCTTGTTTAATTTGTCCGATGGCAGCATTAAACCTCAAACCAAGCTGTTTGTTGTGTCGGGGGAGGGTGACAAATGGCAGAAATGAACTCTTTTTGTATTTCACTGCCCTGACAGGCCATCATGATCGGGGATGACATCGTGAGTGATGTCGGGGGAGCGCAGCAGTGCGGGATGAGAGCGCTGCAGGTGCGCACCGGCAAGTACAGGTCAGTGCTGCACATCCAAACCACAGCCACAAGGCCTTTTCCATGCCTTTTCCGTGCCTTTTCCATGCCTTTTCCGTGCCTTTTCCGTGCCTTTTCCATGCCTTTTCCAGATCCTTTCCTCTTGGTGTCAATGTAAGCTTGCATTTGTTGCCTGCACAAGCACCTCCTTGTGCAGTGGTGATATTTTCTTTTGGGAAAACGCTGTGTGAAAGTTGCAGGAAGGGGAAGACAGAATGTCTTTGATCTTTTGAAAAAATCTTCTCTGCTAAATTACTGCTGTACTTTTTTCATCGCAGCACATAGAACTGGTGTATTTCCTGGGGTTTGCTTGTTTTTTTCCTGCTGCTGCTGCGTGAAAGTGTTGTACACTTGATATAAGACGTGTCTGTAGCAGGGTTAGGATTATAAAATTAGACTGTTGACTCAGCCATCCCTGTGGGTCATCTCTCACAGCTTTAGGAAGGGCTCCATATGTCTGCTCTTCCCTCCAGACACGTATTCAGCACTGAGGTGTCTGAAACACGAGAGCTGCTTCCCCAGAGTGCAGGATCCTGCAGGGTCACTCATCTCTCCAAATGGCCCTCCAAACCCTTCCCTTGCAGGTGTCCCTGTGATCCTGTGCTCCCACTGAGCTGTCACAGGTCCAGCTGCTGAGGGGGGCCCCGAGTGCTCCTCTAAGCAGGACATGATGATGCCTAAAGAGGCCAACCTAGAAACAGAGACTGGACAGGAGGAAGGGAATAAAGGTGGATATTTATTTGAAAGGCCTTCAGAGGCACACCCTGGGCAGGCCAAAGGCTGCACCCAAGATGGACCCCGAGTCACGAGTTCTTCACACTTTTATAGCTTTGCTCCATTTGCATCTCAACCCAATTTCACCAATTAAACTTTAGCTAATGATGGAATTTCCCCTCAGCTTGCCCCCCTTCTCAAGATGCTGGGTTACACATTTTGGGCCTAGGCCGGGCTGGGTGTCCTTGGAGAGCAGCCTGGAGAGGCTTTGTTCTGTCTGTCTCAGCATGAGAGAGCAGCAGCTCCCAGGCTGCAGGACACTGCAGAGTTACACACTGGGAATACAGGATTGGAAAAATATAAAAGCTAAAACGTAAGGCATCAATGACCCAGTGCTGAGCAGGTGCCTGGGCCAGGTTAGGTTTGAGTTCAGCTCAAGGTGACTCCAAATGCAGTGCAGACATCTGTCCCTCCCTTTGACATTGTGATCCCAACACCCAAAATCTCATTTTAACCATCTCCTCTTACCCATAACCGTGTCTCCTTGTAGTATGGTCCAGCCACACCCTCTGTCATCTTATGTCGTTGGTATTTTCACAGTTTTTCTTCACTTTCAAATACTGAGACTGTAAAAGAAGGATGCTCCTTTGGGGAGAGATACAGCACATGAGAGTCATGCTTGCCATAAACTGTCTAAAAAGTTATTTTGTTTGTTTTCAAGTCAATCTGCTGCTTGATTTTTTCTTTTTAGTTTATGTAAGGTGATAAAATAATAGCCAGTGCCTTAAATCTAACGGACCAGTAAGTGATGGTTTCTGAGGAAAAAAAGTGAGGTATAAGGGTATTGTATTTTCTATAATTTTGAGATAGGATATCTAAAAATCAGATACGTGTCTGAATAAAGCTTGGAAAATCCCAAATATTAAAGAAATAGTTATATAGTTCATGCTTTTGGGATTATTTGTCTGTAATCTTTGTAATCTTGGGAGCTGGACTTGGTGATCCATGTAGGTCTCTTCCAATTCAGGACTTTCTATGATTGTAATCCCATTAGTTTCCTAATGGAGAAAATAAGGACTCAGTGGTTGATTTTATTCTGATATTAATGGGATCACTTGGCAAATCCACATTTTGTTGCCACACAGATACAGGTGCCAGCAAAGGAGGTATCTTTGCACACAAAGGTGAATTAGGTCTTTGCTACTGACCAAATCTCTCCTGTTCCATACTTTACCATCATAAAATATGCCCCAGGTGATGTTGCAGCCACACAGTTCAGGCAGCTGACATAAACTCTGTGTACACACAGTCAAACACACATAAATATGTATAATCATATGCTAGAAAAACATTTTCTCTTATCAAGTTTAAGTCATGATTTCACAGCTGAAAGGGAGTCGCCAGCTGTTCTGGATGGGGAACAGAGGTTGTTTTCCACTGTTGTGTTTCCTGTTTCAGTGTGTGGTTGGTGTTTTCTCAACTCGTGCACTGTTGCAGAGCAGTGAAATACAGATGAGTGTCTCTCTCAATTCCCCATCTGGTGCCAGGCCTGCTGTCAGCAGCTGGGAGTAAAATGAAATAACTCCTGTTTGCCAGGAGAGGTCAGAGGTGTATCTATATTTTTAAGAATGACTTATTTAGTTACTTAGAAAATCAAGACACGCGGGGAGGAGAGACAGAAAAAAACCAAGTGATTGGCAGGATAGATTAAAAATAAATAAAATGTAATTATTTGGTGGTGGGCTTGGTTTAAAGTCAGATATAGAAGATTATACAAAAGTCTTGTGTTCCCCTTTAGTCCTTGCTGACAGAGCTCTGTGCTGCCCCCGAGCACCTCTGGATGGCATCGTTGGCTCGTGCACCTCAGCGTCAGCCACAGCCTGGGGCTTCCCCACCAGCTAAAGCTGTTTGTCCAAAAGTGTTCTAAAGCACAAAGGTGTCGGGGTTTTGCTGCAGCTGAGGAGTGCTGGTGTGGTGGGATTGCCTCAGGTTTCACTAACAGAACAGCAGAATGGTTTGGGTTGGAAGGGACCCTGCTGTGCCCCTCCATCCTCACCCAAAGGCTGTTGCAGGCGTTGTCACCTCCAGGGCACAGGTGTGCTTGGGGAAGCTCTCCTGATTTCAGGGCTCAATGCAGTTTACATGAACATTTTAGGAAAAGGTTCTCCCCCAGAGGGTGCTGGGCACTGCCCAGGCTCCCCAGGGAATGGGCACGGCCCCGAGGCTGCCAGAGCTCCAGGAGCGTTTGGACACCGCTCCAGGGATGCCCAGGGTGGGGTTGTTTGGCTGTCTGTGCAGGGACAGGAGCTGGACTGGATGATCCTTGGGGGTCTCTTCCACCTCAGGATACTCTGTGCTTCTACAGTTCTGTGGTTTTTGAGGTTTGCTGCCCACCCAGTGCCAACCCAGGTTATGCAGGGATATGCCCTGGGGCTGCCCTCTCCCCAGGCTCTCGCCCTTCTGACCTCTGCAAAGTCTTCTCCACTGTTGGCTGCTCCCGGGGTTAAGCTGCTGCAAAAATACTCAGTTTTGCACCCCTTCACATGGCGCCCTGCAAGTTGGCTCCTTTGTCTTGCTTCTCTTGGATCTTTAAAGTGAATTAAAACCTGTGCAGCCTATTTCCTTTAATATGACACACTTTGGCTGTTCCTGCTTGATTTCAAGTGTTGAACTCCTTCCAGGTAGCCAAAGCAGGCATAGTATAGATTAGTCCAAGAAATGCTATAAATCCTAATGCAATGTGGAATAAAACTTCTGCTGGAAAAACTGGGGAAAGGTGAGGGGATAAGATTGGTGTGTTGGGGTGACCTGACATGGGGGTAGTTGCTGGCCAAGTACAGCCTTTCCTAGGTGTCAGTTCCAGATGCAAAGGGTCAATCTGGGCTGCGGCTTTGTCCTCTCTCAGTTTGTCCCGTGTCCAGGATGGATCAGGCCCTTGCTGCAGGCTCCTGAGGGCTGTGAGATTTGTCAGCACTGGGAAATGTGATGCCAGTTCCAGAGTTTCTGTGCACACCTGGCCCTCTGTAGCCAACATCTTTCCCATCTCGGGAAGAACGTGTTCTTGTCTTCCCGCACAGGGTATGTGCTAATTCCACTTGCAGCTAATTGGCCTTGACATCAAACCAATGATTCCCACAATAACTATTGATTCTGCAACGCTCTGTAATATCCTCGTTCCTCTTTGTGGAGCAGAGAAAAATGACTTTGAGGCTTTTCCAAGTGTCTCCCTGTAACTCTGGAAACAGCTTCCAGGTGCGTCGGTGCGTCAGATCGCGGTTGGATCTTGGCAGGGGGTAAGAATTGCTTCCCCCCTTCTCCCTGTTGTTATTTATAGGTCTTGATTTGTAAATAAAGAACTTCCCATTGCTGGTGTGTGGCAGTAGCCAGGGATATCCATGGCAGTGCTGCCCACTGCCCCTGCTCACCTGTGAGCTCTGGGATGGCTTCAGAATCTGGCAGTGTGGATTCATCCCCTCTCAGTGCCCACCTGGGGTTTCCTCCCTTTGATTAGGGATTTATCTCATGGCCGTGGCTGATACTGACATCAGAGCCAACACCCCTGAGCTGCCTCATTACAGACATCAAGGATTCTCCAGGGATGGAGGATAAAAGGATGGGAGCCAGTGAGAGCTGCCATCTCCCTCCAGCTCTGCCACCGTTCTCCAGGAGAACTGGGTCAGCTTACTTCATGTATCCCTACTTTTTAATTATCCTCTGAGAATAATTATCCTGACTTCCTTAATAAAGTGGCTTGTGATCTGTTCCTCTTGTCTGATTAAAGAAAACACACAGAATTTGTAGTAAATTGGCTTGCCAGGGGAGAAATCAAGACGTGACCAAGACAAAAGTTGGGACAGAGGAGAAGTCTTTTAGGCTGCCATCAGCAGCTGATTAAGGATTGAGAAAAACAGGTTCTGTCACTAAACGAAGTTATAAAAGTATTCTTAAAAAAATGTCCACACATAGATAAATTCACTGCTGTCACTGTGTAATTCACTGAAAGCTCATGACAGCTTCTGTGAAGAAATAGTCACCTCTTGCTGCTCTGCAGGGAAGGAACATCCCTCCACCCTCCCCTTCTTGCTCCCTGTGTTCCTAACCCAGCCAAGATGAACAATTTTATGAGTTCTTTCCCTGGGTACCAGCAGTGTGTAATGAGAACGAGCAGGCAGAGGCACTCCCTTTGTGCTGAAACACAACCAGAGGCATTCTTAGGGCCTCACGTCCTGATAATTAAGCCTGTTTCAAGTATTAAATGGAAAGAGTTCCAGCCCATATTTGCACTGTGAAAGGCTGTATTATAATTCCTGTTGGTTAATGTCTTAAGCAATGTTTATTAAAGCTGGTGTCAGCAAGTTGATTGTGATAGCTGATTGCAGGCAGTCCCAAGGCATAGCCTTATCACCATTTATTGCCTATTCAAGTCATGGTTTGCTCTGTCCATGTGGGGATCCTCACATGTTTTTATCAATTTCCTGACCACAGTTTGGTTACCATAATATTTCAATCAGCTTGGTAGAGGCAGCTCAGAGTAAACACTGCAGTGCCTTAGTGTGCACATCTGATCACAGCCTTCCATCTCCCCAGTATATTCCAGTGTCCAGGCACAGAAATTAGTAGCTCATGCATAAATTTAATTATCTTCAGTCTAAAAGAGAAGTGAGTTTGAGGGGGGTTTATTAGCAGGTAATTTATTTGTTGGGAGCATAATAAACCTCGAGGGAGCAGACTGTGCTCAGGACACAGACGTGCTGTGTGCTAATGTGCTGTTCTGAAAACATTAGTCTGAATACCAGAAAATAGATCAATCTGCAATGAGAGTAGGATAAATAAAGGAGGAATGGATCAGGTGAGTGAGGAAAAGTGATATTACTCAGCAGTTCTGCTCTCTACCTGTCCAGTGAGTGACTTTTCCTCAGCAGTCCCACTGTAATCAACTCTCATCTGCAGCACGTGGGAAGGGAGGCAGTGTGCACTTTGCAAAGCAGGGTGGCAGTGACCACATCAGCAGCAGTTTTGCTTCCCCTCTTGCCTCACATCCACCCAGCTCGTGCAGCAGCAGAGACAGCTCAGGTTTCCATTTCTCCTCCTCAGAAGCTGCTCAGGGGCTGGAAGAGGAGCAGCTGGTGCCGGTATCTGCTACCTGAAGCCAGAGGCAGCAGGACGTGGTGGGGCACATGGCTCAGCTGGTCTCGATGTATGGGACTAAACCACTTCCAGGGCCTCTCTGACAGCATCCAAAGCTAATGGCCTTTCTGCTTTCATTCCCTTTTGCTCTGGTGCCTCGATGTCTTGGCAGTACGTGCTCCTCCAGCCTGGGCTGGCAGCCTCCCTCCCTGCACGGCCACGTGCGCTCCTGCCTCTGCCTGAGCAGCACCAGAGCCCTGGGCAGCTGCTTCTCCAAAGCCTCTGCCATTCCCTCCTCCCTGCAGACACACAATTCCTGAGCTGAGGTGGTGCTGGGGGCAGGATTGTCTGAAGGGGTTTTCCAGGGCTTCCACAGGGTGTGTTGCTCTGCACAGCTCCCGCTGTCACCGCGGTGCCCGTGACCTGAGCAGCGCAGTCCAGGCAATGGTCCTTGCTTATTTATATCCCTAGAGGCCTTTCCTCAGCACCTGCACAAAGCTGCGGTGGAAAATTCCCCAGGGGAGCAGCCTTTCTCAACACTTGTCCCTTGCAGAATGCTGAGCTGTATCGGCTTGTCCAGCCTTTGACAGCGTTGATGAATTCCATACCAATGGAAAACCACTTTATTTCCGTGAAAATGCAGATGAGAGTGCTGAAATGTGCTGCAGAAAGGGCACAGCTGGGACAGCTGCACAATTTGGGTTTCACTAGAGATTTCCTTTTTTTTTTAAAGTGCAGGTTCCTCTTCTCTGCCTATCTTTTTCCTGTAGCTAAATATCCTCTAGGCTCTTTGGTGCATGGAGTCCTCTCAGAGAGGCTGCTCTGATTGATAAAACCAAGGCAGAGTGTTGTTTTCAAAGGGAGAGAGAAGCAAATAAGAGAGCGACAGGCCAAGTCAGCTGCTGGTGTAACTCCCTTGAAGCAAATGGTTCAATATCTGAAATTTAATCTGGCTTGGGCCCTTGCTCGTGCTGTAAACATGCTCAGGAGCAGCAGTGCCAGAACAGTGCCTTGTGCTGGCACCCTGCGAGCACAAAACACCTGAGTATTCCTGTTTCAATGCTGGTTTTTGTGCCCATGGCTCCTGGAGAGTCCCTGCAGGCTTAGCCAGTGACATTTATTTTTTTCTCTATGAGTGAGTTTAACCAACAAACCCAGAGTGGCTGCCTTCCATCCCTGGAAGTGTTCACAGCCAGGTTGGACAGGGCTTGGAGCACCCTGGGACAGTGGAAGGTGTCCCTGCCCATGGCAGGGGGTGGCACTGGTTGAGCTTTAAGGTTCCTTCCAACCCCAAGCACTGTGTGATTCTGTGATTCCAGCAGCTGCAGAGGGGTGCAGACAGGTTTTGTAGGGGTGCAGAGGTCAGGGGCTGCTAGCCTGCTCAGGACAAGGGAACAGCCACAAGGCACAGGAACTGCTCCCTGCAGCAGCCTCTGCTGGGCTGGGGCTGGTGGCTGGGCTGCATCCCCTTTGGGAGGCGTGGTGGGACTCACCCAGAGTTAAAAATAAAGCACCCAGCAGTGCCAGCCTTAGGGGGGGTGCAGGCTGGGATGTGTCTGTGTGTGAGCTCATGTGCTGCAGCAGGAGCAGGAGTGCCGTGTGAGAGAAGGGCTCTGGGTGCAGGGCACTCCCTGGGCTGCCAGCACTGCCCTGCTCCTGGCTGGCTGCAGACAGCCTGCAGCTGGCCCGGGACGTGACTCACATTCACACTGTGCCCCAAAACCATCGCAATTCTCACATGTCTGTGGTTTTCAGTCCCTGTCAGCAGCGGGTATGGTTGCACCTCAGCCCTGCTGAGATGAGCTCATTCAGCACACGAGGCTGGTGCTGCTGTGTGGGGTCTGCATCCTGTGGGGCCTTTAAACTGCAGCCTTCAGCCTCCCTAAAAACCAGGGATGTGTCTGTGAGGAGCACAGGGAGAGCCTGACTGCTCTTTGTGTGGATCTGCAGCTCATCTCGAAAGCTTTTCCTTGCTTAACTGTGCTCTGTGCACAGCAACACATCACTTGCTTAAATGGCCACAGCACAGGCTTTGGCTGATCAGGTGTTGCAATTAGGGAAATTAGTGCAATGAGTCTGATGAGGAGCAGCTGGGGGGGCTCAGCCTGGAGAAAAGGAGGCTCAGGGGGGACTTTCTTACTCTACAACCACTTAGAAGGAGGGTGCAGCCAGGTGAGCATTGGTTTCTTCTCCCAGGTAACAATCAAGAGGAAATGCCAAGGAAGTTTAGTCTAGTTATGCCAAGGGAGGTTTAGATTGGATATTAGGGGAAATTCCTTCACAAAAAGGGTTGTCCAGCCCTGGCACAGCTGCTCAGGGCAGTGGTGGAGCCCCCATCCCTGGAGGGGTTTAAAAGCCCTGTGGATGTGGGACCTGGGGATGTGGGTTAGTGGCACTAACAAGAATTTGGGGAGGCAGCATGGGGTGATGGATCTCTCAGAGCCGAGTGGGTGGATGGGAGCTTGCAGGCTGCAGCCACAGGGCCCTTCTCCATCCCCCTCCCCATTCCCAGTGCAGACTGGAGGGGACACATTCCTCAGTGTGTGAATTTCCAGAGGGCTCTGTGGGGCAGGACACAGCCAGCAGACTTGTGGGATGGCGAGAACTGTTCATCTCAGCTGTTGGCTGCACAACACTGAGTCGAGGCCTAAAAATAGGAGGATGTCTGACCCCAAAGTGGAGGATTTTCACTCGAAACCCAGCCTGGCGCTCACCCAGGGTGACATCATCCGGAGGGGAAGTTGGAAAAGCTTCCAGACTCGTTGCTTTCCGTGGAGAAGTGCTAAATGCACGTGTCAGCGGATAATCAAGCAGCACATTTGCTGTGGCCATGAATCAGAGGAGAGAGGGAATGGGGGAGGAACAGGATTGGAGCTGCACGTTGGAAAAGAGTTTTGGGAGTGTTGTCTGTGTGTAACTCAAGGATAGGTGATAAGGTCCCATTCAGGCTGAGTCTGTCCCATAAAGGTGACACTTTCCTTTAAGTGTGCTAAAAGTTACTGTGCTGCACTCAAGGTTCTGACTGTGAACCCACCCAGTGGTTTTTGGTGATACTGGCCACAGCTGTGGTTTGAGTCTAAATGATTCAGACTTGCAAGTGCATGGATACTGCTTGTGATGGCCATGGAAGCATCTGAGATGGCCAGGTGCTGATTGACTCCTTGGTTTCAGCTCTTTGATATTTGAAGCAGCTTTTCCCAGGCTAACCGTTTTTTCCAGGCTTACCTTCAGGGATTTGATCCAAATCTGTGCTCACATAGCATGGATGACCTTGCTGTTGTTGTAACTCCAAATTGCTCGAGCACAGTTCCTCGTGCTTCTGTGCTAAGCTGCTTTGTCTTCTCTAAAAGTGACAGTGGGTATAAAATGTGGTGGCAGCTTTCCTCTGAAACTTGATGTCTTCTCCCTCTGGATGCTGCCAGGCAGCTCCTGTGCTCATCCTCTGATGAGGACACCTTTCCCTCAGCGTTGATGAGCTGAAATTTGTAGCTCTTTTCAGATGATGAAAGCTGAATGTGACACGGGGAAGTCTCCTTTATCTGTTTTTCTTCTGCCTTTTAAATTCCCATTACATATTTATGATGCTGTTACAGCAAGGATGCCTGGAGCACAACCACGGGCACCCTTTGGTCTCTGGGTCCCCAGCGAAGCTGAAGAAGCTGCTGTTGCTGTGTAAACACCGTGTCAAGAGCTGATTTCATGTTTGCTGCTGGGCATTTTCACCCAGCTCTGATAATGAAAAGAGGGAAAGAGTTTTGCCATGTCAATGTAGACATCTGATAGGAAACCAATTTGTTGGTTAGAGACTGAGAATAGTGTTCAGGCACGCCAGCCCTTCCTTCTTGGGGTTTTAATGCCCTTAGATCATCACAGCAGTGAAACTTCTCCTGCAGACAAGCTGCTTTGTAGACTCTGTCACAGCAACAGGCACAGATGAGCTGCTGCTTCTCACTTCAGCAGCCTTTGGGCAGGGTTTGTCTGAGTAAGCACGAGGATATTTCTGGTTGTCTGCTGGGAAATGACGTGGCTGCAGTTGCAAAGGTGCTGCACTGGCATTGGCTGAGCCTGTGGAAGGGACATGATAGCCCAGGCAGGGTCAGGAATTCACTTCCCATGCCAGCATTAAGTACCTGGCCCAGAGAGGAGCTTGAACAGTTTTTCCATGGTTTATTCTCTTTCTGCATGAAAGCTTGAAGCTTCCCTGACCCAGAGATGAATCTCTCCTTGCAGCCAGGCTGTGAAACCTCTTAGCTTTTGATCCCTGGCACTCTTTATGAGGTACAGCCCCACTGGAGCAGCAGAGTGAGTGGCAGGGAGCTGAAGCTGAGGAGCTGGGATAAATCTGGTGCTCCAGCAGTGAATGCCAGTCCTGCTGCAGCTCCAGCCCAGCCCCTTCGTGTCACGGAGTGTTAGTGGGGCTGACAGACGTGAGAGTGAGCACACACTGGGAGAGCCAGCTCTCGTTCTTGCAGACGGAGCACTTTTGTTTTTCCTTGCTGGTTGAGATGTTCTAGCAAACACTCGACTTCCTTGTCATCCTTAAACTATGTGGAGAGGTGGGAAGTTGCCTTTTACCAAAGCAAATGGACTTTTGCTTTGAAAAGTCCCTTCCTGCAGTTTTTGGCATGGCTGATCACTCTGTTCTCAACAGCCCTCAAGCTTCATGATACAGTAGTTTTGTACAAAGCTATGTTTTTATGTGCATAAGCTTTTAGAGCTCTTTGAGAGCACATCCCTCGATGTCTGTTCCTGTGGTTTTAAGGGAGAGTTGGAGATGGGGCTTGTTTGGGAGGAGGGAGTGGGTTCTGGGACTGTGAGGCAGTGGCCAGAGGCGCTGGCAGACACACGGCGCTGGCCAGTGCTGCTGCACGTAGCACAAGTTGTCAAATAACATTCAGATAAAAATACTGCATAGTAGAAGGCCATTACAGCATGAATTGAGCCATATTGTGCGTTTACTCTGAGGAGCAGTGCTTGATGAAACACTCACATCCCCTTCCCTGTGCTGAATCCTCATCTCCCCATGGCACACTTGCGGGGGGACTCACAAAGCAATGTTTTCCCCTCTCCAGTCACTGTGTTTTTCTGCCATTTCTTTCTGGTTGTTAAATACAAGCAGGAATGCATTTATTTCTGGAGCAGAGCTCTGATTCCCTGCGCACACAGGGCCAAGAGGCACAGCTCAAAGCTGGCACTGGCTGCAGGGTCGGGTGCTCACGTGCTCGCTTTGAAAGGACTCGAGCGTTTTGTGCAAACATATGTTGGAAATGCCACTCGTGACCGCCTCAGGGGCATCGTGTGGGCTCAGCCCTGCTGCAGATGGACTCCCAGCTGGCCCTGGGCAGGCACTCAGAAAATCCCAGTGCCCTGAGGAAAGCCTGGGAATCACAGAGGAGCAGTGTGGCAGAGCAGAGGGAGAATCCGCTCCTCTGCGGGGCAGCACTGACCTTTCTCATGGCAAAAGCGTCTCTGTCTCCCTCCATCAGGCATCAGGGCATCACTCAGAGGTGCTGATCTCCTCTGGGGGCTCACTGAGGCTCTGCTGAGGCTCTGCTTCCCCGTGTCCTGGCTCCTGGCAGTGGAGTGAGAGGACAGGTTTTGGCTGAGGATGTGGAGGCCGGCTCCTGTTCATACCAAGTGGGTACAAAGACCTCAGTGGAAAGGAGGAAAAAAAAACCTGTCTGCATTTCAATCAGCTAATTAAAGTGGCTTTTTGCAGGGGCTGGCAGGCCCAAAGTGATTTGTGCAATTAATGCCTTTTGTGTTTGTCTGGTGGGGTTTTTTCTTACCTCACTCATTTATTGGATGATCACCTATGTGCAATTCATGATTTTAAGGTTAGAAATAAAGGGTTGGATCCTCAACTGCTCTAAGGAGTGGAGTAAATGGGAAGAGCTCTGCTGATTTACACCTGTGGTGCTCTGGCTGCCTGGAAATAGCTTAGCAAGTGTAAAAGGGGGGAAAAAAACGGCTTCTCCATCCATCTGGAACACATTGCATCCATCAGGGGAAGGAGAGGCATTTGTGAGTGTGAACGCTTCATTTATCAGTGTATGAGCTATTGAAAAGCCTGGATGTAGCTGGGATAATTATAACCCAGATTAGTCTTCTTGGAATGGAAAAGTAACGACAATCCTAATTTGACCAAATCCTCTGAAATTTATTGTCTATTTGTGTAACACCCCGGGCCCTTTCCTACGGCAGGGGATCCAGTAGATTTATGGAGGTGCAGTTTGGTAATCTAAATACTTGGGAGCTCATCTGCGTGGCCCCTGGGCTGCTCTGGTTATTTTCACTGTCACCACTTGGAGGCCGTGGGAACTGGGGATGCACAGGGGAGCACAGGGAGCCAAACCTCAGCTGGAGTCACTCAAAATGTTCTCCTTCCCCTGAGCTCTGCAGGTGAGGAGTACCTGGCCAGCCTCAGCTGTGGGTGGGAAGGGAACAAAGCTCCTTCCTTCCCCTCTTCAGGATCTGCTCATTTTTCTTTCCTGAAAAAGAAAAATTTTCCTATTTGTGGGTTTTTTTCCTGCATGTTTTCCCCATCCCTGCAAGTGTCTGAGGCCAGGCTGAACGAGGTTTGGAGCAACCTGAACTAGTGGAAGGTGTCCCTGCTGGTGTCTGGGATTGGAACTGGATGGTTTTTAAGATCCTTTCCCACCCAAACCATTCTGTGATTTTCTGTAAGGAGAGGCAAGGTGTATTCAGAAATTCCCCATGCAGGGAAGTGCAGGGAAGGTCAGAGTGTTGGATATTTGGAGAGCTGACTGCAGTTTCTCTGTCCTGAGCCATGGGTATCACCTGTCCATCACAGAGCCTTATCAAAACTGAAAACCTCTGCTGGATGCAGGAATAGCAGCACAAGAGGGAAAACCCCTTTGGGACAATACAGGCTTTGTTAAAGAACAGAGGTTATCCAGAATCTGTGAAGAGGCAGGTAAGGGAGCACAGCTCTGGGCCTGGAAGCTTCTTTTGCTGCCATTATTTAATAATAGAGGAAAGTGCTTGGGCTGGGTTTTAATAATTGTTTCTGGTCTTTTTTGTAATAATTCATATCTTCTATGCTTCTCTGCATTTGTGGCTTTATGAGCTGTGCTGCCTTTTGGCTGAATATTTACTCTTGTCTTAC
Source organism: Pachycephala philippinensis (assembly GCA_013397055.1). NCBI lineage: Eukaryota > Metazoa > Chordata > Aves > Passeriformes > Pachycephala > Pachycephala philippinensis. Next base: position 71,700 of record VWZT01000184.1, read on the forward strand.
CACAAAAGTGTCTTTTCCAGTGCAGCAGGAGCTGAAACGCAGAGTCTTGATTTCCTGTTCAAATCTAAAGCACTTTGGGACTTTAGAAGTTTTTGCAAGCATGCACAAAACCCCAAACAACAAACCCTGAAAGATGAAAATAATGGTCTGAAGAAGACAGAAGGAAATTTTCCTTTCTCTCCCTCTGACTCAGGGGTTTAGTCCAAGGGATTCGGTAGCACTTTAGGCCTTCGTGCTTCAAGACACAAGCCAAATTCTCCCTAATAAAATCCAAAAGGCATTTTTCCTTCAGGGCACAAATTCTAATATAAAATCTCCTACATTTTCCTAAAGCACTGTCAGAAGCTGGCCACTGTTGAAAGTGGAATTCACAATTAGCTCAGGCTGCCTGTCTGAACTGGTGTGGAGGCTTTTTCCTGCTGCACCTTCCACAGGAACACACAGAGGGGGCCTTGTCACCAGTTTTGCTGTGCTGTCACCGGGAAGGCCACCAGCTTGGGTGGGACAGGTCATCAGGGAGCCAGGAGGGGTTTGGGATGTGTTTGGGGGTGTAATCAGGGAGCCAGGAGGGATTTGGGATGTGTTTGGGGGTGTAATCAGGGAGCCAGGAGGGGTTTGGGATGTGTTTGGGGTGTATCAGGAAGCCTCTTTGCCAAAGCAGTATCTGAACAGTTCCAGCTCCTGTGCTGCCATCCCTTGGTGCCTGAGTCACGTTTCTGCAGGCATCCAAGTCCTGAGAAGTTTGGGTGAGCTGTTGGATGGTGTGGGGCTGGTGGTTTATGAGGGAACATCAGTGTTTTGTCACCTGAGTGTTACAAAACAGTTGGCCTGAGAGAAACAAAGGAATCTCTGCTTGGGAAAATGATGGGGCAGCAGCAAAAAAATGTACCTCCCTTTTTCCAGAGCAGAGCAAATCCCCTCAGTGCCAGCTCTGCTCCACATTTAACCCTGCTGCAGGCAGGTTCCTGATCCTGGGAGCCAACAGCAGCTCCAAGGGTTAGGAAATCAAAGCAACTTCCTGAGCTCTTTGTATCTCACAGGTTTCCTGCTGCAGCCTTGGCAAAAGTGGTGCCAGAGAGGGAGCTGGCAGTGGCTGTGGCTCGTGCTGCCAGCTGTGCAGCAGCTGGGGACGAGGGAGTGCTGCCATCTGTACCTGGCAGGGTCATCAGGCTGGAGAAGTGAGCAGGTCTGGTCCCTCCCTGTCTGAAGCCAGTGGGAGCCTTTCCCATCACTCCTGACGAGCTGGAAAAGGTCTTGCACCTCCCACATTTATCACTTGCTTACTGTTCTTTTTTTTGGGGTTTTTTTTTTAACTTTTAGAACATCCCACCCCACAGTCACAAGAGGCAGGGCTGTTCTTGAAATCCTGACCTACGATTCTTTTCGGCTGCAAAATGCTATGGCAAAATTTGTGCTGTGTCTCAGGAGAGGGTTTTCATGCCTTGTAAACATGGGGTGTCTCAGAAGTTGCTCTTGGAAGGTTTTGGGAAGTGCATTACAGGAGATGTTAAATAGGATGGTTGAGGAGGGTGGGATGAAGTAACTTCCTTCCCTTCCATCAGTGCCTTGGACCCTCTGCTCCAGCTGCAGTGAGCATTATTTAGCTCCAAAGTGCTGTTCCTGGCACCCTCCTCCCACACCCCTGTGTGGCCATTCCCAGGAGCTCTGTCCCTGCCAAAGCACAGCCTGTCACCAGAAGGAAAGGACAATTAAAAGGAAGCAGTGGAGTTTGCCATATAAAAGTTTAAACCTTACCCAGGCTGAATAGTAATGCAGAGCATCATTCCATACAGACAGATGCTTCCTGGATTGAAAGGAGCCACTGGCTCTGCTGGGAATGGATAAAGAGCTCTGCAGCTCCCAGTTTGTGCAGCTCAGGTCTCTGGTGGTGTCCCAGTGACTGTCCCTGCCTGGCTGTGGGTTGCTCAAGGAGGGGTTTGTGAGCAGCCCAAATCCTGGTTGTTGAGGGGTCTTGATGGAATCCTCTGTCCCAGTCCCAGCCCCAGCGTGGGCTGTTCCTGCTGGGTTCAGGGAAGCTGTAGAGGGGCACTTCACCAGTGCCAGCAGCTCCAGATGCCTCCTAATGCTGGCTACCTGCCCTTGAACTCCCTATACCCTTCTCCTGGGAGCAGAAATCATCTCTGTGTGGCTCAGGGAAATCAAGAACTTCCCTCAATCCCCTCTCTGATGCTGGCACTGTGCCCTTCTGCTCTTCCCAGACCACCTCGTGCACGGGGTGACTTTGCTGGGGAGGGACCCCCTTGCTGATGGCTGAGCTGTTCCCACTCAATCCCTGTGTGGGGACATCCACAGGCATCGCTTCCCAGGAAAAGCCAGGCTCATGTCAGATCCCCCAGTGCCTCAGGGATGGGCTGTTCACCCTCCTGACTTTACCTGAGGAATGAGGCTGTGTTGCAGGCTTGAGGGAAAGGTGCAGGGGGATGTTTGGGGGAAAAGCAAACGAAGCCATTGCTGGGCTCTGCAGGTGGAGAGGAATCCGGGGCTGGGAGCAGAGTGCTGGCCCTGCTCTGAGCCAAACCCCCACACATATGGCCAGGTGGGTTTTATCCAAGAGAGCAGCACTCAAGGAAAAACAGACAGAAAAAACTGTGGTGCTCATTCCAGCTCACGTGCACCCGTGTTTTTTCCAAAGGGAGAATTCCACAGTGCTGTGGGAGTGGCTGGGGACAAACCCCATCCCACAGAGCTCTGCATCCGTGCTGTCCTGACAGCAGAACAAACCCACTCGTCCCAGGTGGCCATCCTCGGGAAAGAGGCTGATTGCCAAGTAAATCCAGGAGCTGCTGCCTTTATAGGAAACTCCTAGAGGATTGACAAGGCAGTAAAACAACAGTTTTCTATAGCAATTGCTCTGTGGGGAATTTGGTCAGATCGCTGCGTTGCAAATGTACAGAACGCCTGCCTGTAGAAATCCTTGAGAGTGTGATAGGATTTAATCAATCCCATTTGTTTGGATGGAGAGGCAGCCCAGATCTCTGTGGCAGATGCCCAGGAAATGCTGGAGGCAGCAAAACCTGTTAAACAGGGCTATGTGTGGCCCTGTGAAGAGAATATACCGAATTTGCCTTTTTTTTTGGCTCAGTCAACCCCTCCCCTTATTACACCTCAGGTGCATCCAGTCTTCACTCATCCTGTCATTTTCCTCATCTTTTTCCCTTCTCTATCTCTTTCCCTCAGACTCCTGGTTTTATTTATTTGTTTCTTTATTTATAAAGTGTGCCTTGATTCCTTATGATGCTTCACTCTGTGCTGGGGGGCCACAAGAGGCAGTGGGATGTGATGTTCTGCAGCCCTGCACACTGTGGGGTGTGGGGTGAACGTGCTGGGGATCCTGCTGGGTTCCCAGGGATGCTGTGCCCTGTGATGTCCCTTCAGGAGAACGTGACAGGCTGCAGAATGAGCCCCCCACCAGCAATGGGCTGTGGAGGTGGGTCCTGCCCTTGGAGTTACACACAAATCCCAAATGCAATCCTAATGATCCGTGCTGTTTTAAAGGGGTTTTATTTCCACATAAGTGACTTTCTCAGGCATGTTTTTCGTTCCCTTTGAAAACTCTCGGTTCTGCTGCTTGTCCAAGCTGTGCACAAGCAACAAATAGTAATAAAGAACAACCTATTGGCAGGGGAACGCAGGGGCCAGCTGGTTGGACTGTGTATTTGTTGGACTGGAGATACTGGCAGCGTGGAATTGTGAAGATCTGCTGTTAGTTCAGGCTTCTCCTCTATCTGCTTGGGCCAGCTGTCCTTTCAAACAACAGGGAAGTTTCATGTAGTTACAGGAGATGGGAGGAAAGTTTATTCTCTTGGTTTATCCAAGTTTGCAGTTTGCTTACCCACCGTGTGTTTGCCACCACCTTTCCTCCTTCCCCATGGCAGCCAGTTCTTTCCCTCCCTTTGTTTCGTGGATCTTTTGTGGAACAAAATGAGAGAGGACCTTTGCAAAGGCCCAGCACTGATGTAAAGCCACAGGAGGGCTCGGCACAGGGCTGATCCTCCCTGGAGTTGCCAGGCTCACAGAGAAGCCAGGCCACGTGGCTGTGGCTATGTTGTCAAGCTTGTTTTGGGAGATAGTGTGGGAGAAGTGTCCTTTATCCTGAGATTGCTGGGCCTGCCATCCAAGGGGACACTCGTCAGCGATTTCCTATCTGCAAATCATAATTACTGGGACAGGAAAAAAAACAACCCTGGGCCAGTCTTGGTCTTACCTGCTGGGATTCTTAAAGAAAAGGCACAGCCTCCCGTGAATAATCACCCCAGGAAGTGAAATATGGCATTTAACATCTTTCTAATATAGCTAGGACTCAAAAAGCACCCAAGTGTTGTCTCTTTGTCTTGCAGAGTGTCTGCATAAGGCAGAATCTGGTGATTTTGGTACTGGGATGCTGCACCAGGGGGGAAGCAGCACCAGCACAAGTGAGATAAGCAGCGACCTGAGCCTTGCTTTTCCTGTCATGAGCTGGGCTGGTGCACTGAAAGGCACATGGGGGAGGAGGAAGACTCAAGTCAGTGCTGTGCAGTGACTTGGTGAAGACTGGCCCATTCTCATGGGAAAATCCCAGGGATTTCTGATGTACCATCCAAATCTTGCTTCTCCTGTCCTTTATAGGCAGGAGAACAGCCCAGCCTTGTGTGATTTCAGTCTGGTACCTGCACGGGCCTGCAGCTGGAAATGGAGGAAGCCCTTCCTCCTTCAAAGAGCTGCTGTGTCCCTCCTCTCTGCTCCTAGGGGTGCCATTATCTCCTGCAGATCGAGCCTCACAGCATTCCTTGGGCTCTGCCTCCCTGCCAGCTTTTCCTGGACACCTGTGGGCTCGCAGGACCAGCACACCTTGTGTGGAAATCCTCTGAAAACCTCTGCTGCTGGAAGTCCCACTGCATCCATGGCTCCTGCAGAGCATCACTGTGGCCAGGCAGCCTTTCCAAGCCTGTATCCCTCTTGCAGCATCCAGACCCGCATGGGAACAAGCCCTGATTTTGTGGTCTCCAGCAGAGCAGTAGGTCCCAGGCCTTGGAGCCACCATTCCAGTAGATGGCATCAAAGACAGCTCATTCCTCTGCTGGATCTGGCTCCAAGGGCTCTTTTCCCACAGTTCCACTCCCCACAGTCCCATTTCCCAACAACTCTGGAGCAGATGTTCCTTTAAAAAAAGCAAGTTCATTAAAAAAGGTAATCTCTGCATTGCTTTTCTTTTGCTTCAGCGTTAAGTGACGTGTCCCGTGTCACACACCAGTGTGCCCAGTGGTGCCCAGTTTTCCACCCAGCAGTATGGACTGGGTGCTTTTTGCTCACCTTTGGCCATTCAGCCATAATCTCACCTGAAAAATGCATTGAAAAATTAATTATAGAGCTTCAGGTGTGGGTTTTGATGTCTGAGTTTAGTTTACTTTATATTCATATGTGTAATTTTTGCATATGCAGTGCCCTGCATAATAGGGAGATTAAATCTTCCTTTTTCTTTATTTATTTATAAACTGTGAAGAGACCTCATAGTTGCTGGAGGTCGTTGATCTACCAGACGTGAAGAAATCCCTCATCTTGGCTCCAGCCTGTAGGATTTCCCACGAGCAGCAGGTCTAGCACACCGTGAGACTTCAGCTGACACATCGCATTGGAAAATCCAATCACTGCCACATCACATCTTTAAAACTTGATCACTGACTCACCATTATTTCTGATCTCTTTGGGAGTATTCCAAAGTCAGGTTCCCTCCATTAGCAGAAGGAGGTCAGGAGTAGTGAGTGAGTGCAGGAGGAGGGAACGTAAGTGCAGTTTTTACTTTTAAACTTAGACCCCTGTGACTTTTAAATGTAATGATTGTAACATACCCTGCCCTTGGGAGGTGTATTTCAGCTGCCTCCCAGTGCTTGCATTAGCCAGTAGACTTAGCAGGATTTTATGGATCCATTTTCAATTAAAAGGAAAGAGCTGGAATTTCTTCCCACTGGGTTTGTCTTCTGCTCTATTTGTAAGTTTAAAAAGAGAAAAAATAATCACCTTCCCTTCTTTACTAGGCCATAGGTACCACATATACTTTGGGCTGTACTCTTCAGTCTTCACCTGCTCAAGGTGACTTTGGCTTCTTCAGGCTGGGCCGGGCAGGATTTGGGCTGTTGGGTGAGGTTTGAGGGAGGCAGAGCATGGCAATTACCATGGCTGGAGGTCCTGCTGCAGAAGTCTGTGAAATTGCAGGGTGGTTGGTCTGTCCCAGGCAGATTTTTGGTATGTTCTGTGCTCAGAGCAAGACCACTGCAAAAATCTTGTGAGACGTGACACAGAGCTTTGCTGGAGCTCCAGGGGAAAAGCAAATCTGCATAATGCATTTGTTTAATGGATTAGATCTGAAAACAGGATTAAGCCCTCCTGAGGGCTTTGAGGTGGCAAACAGAAAGCTCAGTGGATGCTCCTGTGGCGTGGTCACACTGCGGTGCTCAAAGTGGTGTTGGCACTGGTGGCACCTTTCAGAGGGTGCTGCTGGTGCCTTGGTGGACCCCTGAGGCTGCAAGGGGCACTCAGGGTGATGCCCGCCAGGGCCAGGGCCAGCTGGGAGCCTCCAGGTGTGCCCCTGGCCTCCACCTCAGGTGGGAACAAACAGCATCCTCCAGGATGAGCAGTCCGTTGATGCTGCTGTTAAAACATCCCCGCTGCTGAGTGGTGAGGGAGGGAATCATTGCAGATTTAGCACATGGCTTTTAAAGCACAAACTTAGCCCAGAATGCTGGCAAATTTTCCAGCATCAGCAGCTAAATTCCTTTCACAGGGTGAAGCTGGGCCATGTTCTCCAGGTGGGATGTGCACTGTGCTGCCCGGTGTCACACAGTGCTGCAGTGCCAGGAAAAGATTCCTTCCCAGGACAAATAATGAAAGGTGCCAGTCACTTTGTTATCCTGTTCCCTGGGAATGAGTGAGCAGAGCTTGAGGAACAGGCATTATGGGGAGAAGGGGGAATAAAGGAATGAAGCTGCAAGAAAACCAACTCGATGCTTTGCAGGAAGGGATCAGAGTGCCTGGGGCCATCCAGGTGTTATCCTGGTTACAAGAGCTGGAAAGCTGAGAAGAGTGAAAGGGGAGGTAGGAGGGACCTCTCCAGGTGACACTTTATAACTTAGAGATTTATCAGGCACCTTGAAGTCTGCAAAAAATACAGTATTAGTAATTTTGCTGAGGTGGGTGTGCTCTCAGAATGCTGCTGTGTGATGGCAAACCCTCTGTCCCAACATATTTCTCCTCAGTTGTAGTTTCAGGAAGCTTTACACAATAAAACACCTCACTCAGCAATACCTGAGGACTTCACCCCAGGGACCAGTCCACAGCCCTTGGCTCTTCCAAGCAGTCCCAGAGACAGGGGCAGCTTGGCTTTGCCTGCGCTGAGGAATGAAGGAATAAATAAATAATTCTTCCCAGCCTGTGCAATTCACCATTCATAGTCCTGCAACAAAATCCTGCATTCTGGTTTTCAGAGCTGGGGGCAGGTGGGGATGGGGAGGGGGAGATCCTCTCCAGCCCTCTTGGGGGAAGCCTTGTCCCAAACGTGGGGCAAAGTCTGTCTGATGGGAAAAGCTAAAAGGAGCCTGTGCTCTACAAAAATCACGTGGAAGTTGTCCACCAGCAGCTCCAATTTGAGTTATCCTTGTCTAGTTTCCACACTGTTCCCATACATATATTTATATATATGTGTATATATATAAGGTCAGAGGGGCTTGGGTTTGTGCTGAGGTGGTGAAAGGGCACCAAAGGTGTCTGTTCTTGGGCTCTCAAAAACATTTGGCTGCTGTTCCTTGACTGACAGGGCTCACTTCCTGAGCTTCACAGATTTGGCCACCGGCTTTGGGGAAGTCTGGAAAATTCATCCACTTGTCTCAGCAAAGGCAGCACATTTCCTGCCTGGAATGCTGGGCCTTGAGAAGATGCTGCTTTTCAGCCTGATTTGAGCAATCTCCTTTACATTTCAGATTGTGCAGAGATTTATGTGAAGGTTTCCTCTGTAGCTGTGCCAGGGAGTGCAGAGAGGGGCAGATGGTTCATGATGGGGTGTCGAGAGCACAAGGACGTGTGAGGACAGAGCCCGAGAGCCCAGGCACAGCAGAAGGCCAGAACAGCCTGCCAGCAGATGTGGGGGAGCTGAGCTGGCCCTACAGCTCCACTTTCCACCAAAACACCCCCATAAAACTGGCCAGATCTGACCATGCCATCCTGGCCTGGGCCAGCCCACCATGAGGCCTGTAAAAAAGCTGAGCTGGTTGGGGAATAATGGGTGGCACTGTGGGGTTTGGGGTTTTGGGGCCAACTGCTGGCTTTCCTAAGCAACCTCTGCAAACTGAGTTTAGCTGGTCATAAACCTAGTTGGTAGGGACACAAAATATTGAGCTTGAGATAAACCTAGTTGGTAGGGACACAAAATATTGAGCTTGAGATCATCATAAGGGAAAAAGGCCTCACTCCCCTCATCACCTGCTGTGAAGGACATGCACACAATTAGAAGTTTTCTGTAAATGCTAATTACAATGGACTTAGCTAATGACTGATTGGTCTTTTGATCGCATTAAGATTCTAAGTGTAATGAACTTAACTGAAGTATGGATTACAATCTTGTTCTAATTAAAACAAAAACGTGTAACACATATTAGCACATATCAGAAAGAGTTTTAATGGCTGTTTGGGATCAAACTGTTTAAAATATTAATGTGTTGTCTAAAGCCTGCAGCACTTAATTAGATTCTTCATCCAAGTGGAATTCAGGTTGCTTCAAAGGATGCATCCAGATAAGATTTTCTTGTGCTCTCAGAAACAGAGTGAACATAGATCTGGATTGTTACTTCCATGCTACCCCTCCTTTGCCCTCCAGTTTTTAATCCTGACTTCTTAAGCCTCCTCCAACCCTGTGGAAGAGAGGGGGACAACTTGTAATGCTGAACTTTTTGCATATTTAATTGCTGAGCGAGATGTACCATTTTCTGCCTTGCTTTGGGCACGAAGGGTAGAGCCAGGAGGTTGTTTTACCTTGCAATAGATGGACAGAGATTAAACAACACACCAGCCACAGGGCAGAGGAGTTCAGTGTTGGCACAGCAGCAGTGCCCAAGCAAAGCTGTGATCAGAAAAGTGAAGCAGAGCTCCAGTTGAACTGCCAGGAATCCAGGGGGTCAGGACTAAGCAGGGAAGGGCTCACAGCTCTGCCTCTCACCTTTGCAGCTCTATAGGAACTGACCTACCTTAATCCAACTTTTTAATGCCAGATGAAGAAGGGATTTGAAACAGGGTGTTCTGCCTGGAAAGCACTGGAGTTAATTTCTTCCACTCTTTTGGCAGCACCTGTTTCTGCACTTCTTTAAGACAAAACACACAGCCCTTTCTTTTTCTCTGGATGCTGCCTGGGGCAGGAGAAAGCCATTTGCTGTAGGTGGTGTCTCCACCCAGCTCCTACCAGAAGTGACATGTTTGCAAAGTCAAAAAGTCACTGCTTCTGAGGCCTCTCTGACCACCAAAAAAAGTATTTTTGAATATCTGTGATCCCTTTTCTCCCAGCTGTGACCTTCAGCTGTCTTCAGTAACCCTTCCTGTTTCTAAACCACCTGGAGGTCCGTGGGAGGGCACAGGGAAAATGCAAACTTACCTCTGAAGGGGAACAGGATCCCAAAACTACCAGTGAGACATGGGCAATTCAGGCATTGACAAACTGGTGCATCATTTCTGTAAATTTGGCGTCAGGGCTTGATTTTTGAGGAACAGCCCAGCAGATGTCTGTGTTCCAGGTGCCCCCAGCATGGTCAGGCCAGATTTGCTGCTGGACACAGAGCCCCTGGCTCCAGCAGAAGCTGGTGGAAGGGATCTGCATTCTAACCTGGCTTAGATCTGTGGGGAGAACTGGGAATGTGCAGCTCCCTCCTGCTCTCCCTGGCCGTGAGGAGCAGGGAAGAGGCTCTGTGAGAGCAGCAGTTGCTCAAGGGCAGGGCTGGGGAGGGAGATGTGTGAGCTCAGGAAGAGCGTGTGGTTATGAGTCAGGGTGTCACCGAGCAGCCTGTGAGGTGACACTGAGACCAGTCTGAGCTGAAGGCTTCCTGTCTTCACCATGTCTCATCTGGGTCACACTTGGAGCAAACCAAGCTCAGCACAGCCACACAGCAACACCTCACACCAGCTCAGGACTGAGGTGTGGGACTTCTTGCAACGAGTCTGACAGTGCAAACCCTTCTGGTCTTGGTGCCACAGCCCCTCCAATGACACATCTGTAACTGGGGCCATCCAGCTCCCCCCAGACCGTGACACAGCAGCATATCAGTGTTTTTATGGCAACTCTGGTCACCTCACTCTACCCAAATCACTGCCTGAATGGTAAATCTAGGATCATCCCAAACCCTCTTGACACCACTGTAGGGCTGCTGAGCCCTGCCATGGCAGTGACACATCTGTGAGTTTTGCAGTTCCAGGATAATCCCATTTTAGAGAGCCTTAACTGGCCACGTTAACCCAGTCAGTAGCTGATGTTTACTCAGTTTATCAAGTCCTTGACTGTGCACACCTGGGTGTGCCCTGCATTGGTAGAGGGAGGAGATTTTACACTAGAATTTGGAGGTTGATTTAGGAATCCTGCTTGCCTGATGTCCAGGTCTGTGGTATGAGTTTACAAGAAAGGCAGAGAGGGTTTGAGCCCAGTGAGGGCTGCGTTGCAACCATCACCTCTTCAAAGAGAGGTACCCAACCCACTGAGCAGAGAGGAGGTAGCAGCGAGGGAATAAACGTAATTATGTGCCAAAGAGGTCTCCAGGAGCTGGAGGGACAGAAGATGCTGCAAGGTGAATTCATTAGCATAAGGTAATGTCACTTCTGTGGCAGCACAGAGAGGAGAGAGCCTGCAGCCAGAAGAGGCCGTGTCCCAACAACACCCTGAAATAAAGAAAAGTTAAGGAGAAGAATGGGACAGGCTGCCCAGGGCAGTGGTGGGATCACCATCCCTGGAGGGATTTAAAAGATGTTCAGCACTTGGCAGTGCTGGGGCTGGACTCATTGTGGTCTTTTTCAACCTAAAAATGCTCCTGCGATTCTAAGGTGACTCAGTATAATTCAAGATAAAGACAGGACTTGAGGACGTTGAGAAGCCTCAAATGTATGTGAGTCTGTGTGTGCAAACATGGACATAACTCTGGGGAGAGCTAGGGAAGTTAGCAGGCACCTGAGAGCAGGAGGACGCTGCAGCTGAACAGCCTGAATGCCATTTACTGAGAAAGCTCCAGCTCCGTGTTCCTCCAAAAGGCACAGATTTTGCTCCTGAGGTTTCTGTGCCATTAATCTCATCAGTGACAGGATTTACATGTTGACATGAGGAGAGGTAAAGCAGGGTTAAAAAAAAGATACCACAGATGCTACTTCATCGGCCCCAGCTAATTTTCATGCAATTCTGGTTTCAGATAAAGAGCCTTCCCTGGGTTTTGTAGGAGAACAGCAATGCAGGCTATCCAGGGGGTGATAATACATGGCTCTCGTGGCTAAAACCTCCTGCTTTTTGAACACACATCCTCAAGGAGCACAGCAGGGAGCAGGGATGTGCCTTCAACTGCTCTGCTGCCAGACTCAGTCTCTTCCAATCTCTTGCTCGGCTCCAGCTTTGGGGCAGACAATGGGAGAAAATTATTTTGAGTGAAGCCCTTGCTCACTAATTGCAATTTGTGCTGAGAACCAAGCAGGAGCAGGCAAATTTATTTGGTGTTATGGCTGTTTCAGGGAGTTATGGTGAACACTGAAGCCTGCACAGATTCAGGAAGGGGCAAGATTAAGGCTTTGTTAAAGCAGAGTAAATGCATTAGAGCTCCACTGAAAACAGAGGAGCTGAGTAACATCTTCAAGTATTTAACAGAACTGCAGCCAACCACGTATGGCTGTTTTCACAGACCCATCAACTAGATATTATAAAAAAGGAAAAGAAAAATAAAACAAAGGAAATCCACTTTAGCTGAGATAAACTGAACCTGGACACGTGTGCAGACCCAAAAGAACAAGAGGCATCTCACAGGCTAAATGAGCTCCTCGTTCCCAAGAGTGTCAAGTGTGATCATCTGCGAAACAGGAATGAGAGCCAATGTTTCTTTTAGTAAAAGGGTGAAATGAAATGTTATTTTTGAAAAGTTTACATAAAGTTAAGTGAGCAGGATAATCCCAGCCTCTTACAGCAAACCTCTCACACTTGACAATGTACGCAAGAAGGGAGGTGTGAGCAGAGCTGTCCTCGTGTGTCCTGTGTTATGTGTCCCTAACTCACGACCAGCTAAACTCCTTTTGTAGAGTTCAGTTTGAAAAGCCAGCAGCAGGCCCCAAACCCCATGGTGACACCCATTGTTCCCCAAATAGCTGGCTCAGCTGGATGGAGCTGTACAGGCATCGTGGTGGGCTGGACCAGCTCAGATCTGGCCAGTTTTATGGTGGTGTTTTGGTGGAAAGTGGAGCTGTAGGGCCAGATCAGCTCCCCTGCATCTGCTGACAGGTTTTTCTGGCCTTCTGCTGTGCCTGGGCTCTTGTGGCATCCTTTGTCCTCATCATCACCCCGATCCGGGTGGGATTTCCCCGCCCTGTGTGCAGCTCCAGGGACAGCCATGGCAAGCGAGCCGTGGGGAGGCCGGAGCAGTGGGCACTGTCCTCCCTCTCAGGATGGTTTGGGTTGGAAGGGACCTTAAAGATCATCTAATCCCACACCCTGCCGTGGGCTGGGACACCTTCCATCGCCCAGCTGGCTGTGTCAGGGGCGTTGGGAGGGCAGGTTTGGGCTCCCACAGCCATGGAAGCTGTGGAAGGCAGCACTGGCTGTTGGCTGAGCCGTGGCAGCAAGCTGTGCCTTTCTGCACTGGCAGCCCCGAGATCTTCTCCAAAATTGCTTGTGTGCAGCTAATGATGAATAGTCCCTTTATGCATAGTAACTGAGCAGTACTGGTGTCGCCTCCCTGAGAAAAATCAGCATCTCTCCTCAAAGGGATGGAATTATGCTCCTTTTGCCATACACAGGCCGCATAATTCACTGTAATTTCATTATCTCTGTGCACTCAGAACTACACCACATGGCTCTTCTGTAAGTGGTGAAGGTAAGAGGCTACACCAGCATGAATTTTCTTTAATAAGATTACACCATGATAATAGGCTCTTAGAATAATTCAGCTTCTAATGATTTTGTTCTTCCTTGCTTCCATATGATCAAGGCAATATGCATTAAAGTTGCAGAGGCTTTCTTAATTGTAGAGTAGTAAGTATATATTTTATCTAAGAGCTGTAATATTCAAAGGGAATTTTTGTTTTTGTGGGAAATACTTATTTGGTGTTGCCATTTTCAAGGCTCTCTGTGTAAGCACGTGCAGGCCTGTGATCAAATTTCTGCAATAGTGGTGGTGTTTTTGTGGGAAAAATCCAAGTGTTGAAACACAATGCAGCCAACCAAGCTGTCTGGAAGGGGATCAACCTTGTAATACTTTAATCTGATTAAAAAAAAAAAAAAGAAGTAGTAGTAAAAATTATAAATTATTTCTTCATGCAGATGAGTTGCCTAACATCAGGCATTCAAATTAACAAACGTTGGCTCGACTCCCCCGGGGCCTCAGTTTCCCTTTCAGTGAAACAAATGAAAGAGTCGTTGGCACTTTCAGACCTGCCTCGGTGGGTTATCCCAGCCTGTTTGTGTTGCACCCTGGGAGCACCGAGAGATTTGGCTCCCTGATGTTTGTACAACTCTCTAAGATCTTTAAAGAAATGCTGCAAAGCCTTATTTTACCGTTCCCAGAGGCAGCACTGGGTAACGGCTGTCACCCGGATTATGCCCAGTCCTTGGAGAGCATGATTTTATCCACGATCCTACCTGGCACTGAGAGCTTCCAGCCCTCCACGGTGGAGCTGGCTTGACCTTCAGTGCTATCTGAACCTGCTCTGCCATGTGCCAACCTCCCTCCAATCTCTGCTCTTCTGGACTTAACATGGCCCACTCTGAACAATAGCTCCTCAGTTAAATTCATATCAGCCTCAGTTAAATTCATATCAGAACTCCTCAGTTAAATTCATATCAGCATCGTTCCTCACACCAGTGGGGAGGGTGGAGGCCCAGAGTCACACATCTGTTAATCAGGGCTGGGTGTCACTTTGCAATTCAGGGATGGTTTGTGCGGAAGGAAGCCGAGCTCTGTAATGAAAGAGTTTTGAGGTTTGCTCTCAAAAGACTTCTCACCACTCGTGACGTGCTTCCCCACCCCAGGGCCGGGTCTTTGTGGCTTGCACAGAGTAACCAAGAGGGCAGAATTCACACCAGCTGGTGAGTCCTGGCTGGAATTTGTCCCTTCTTCGAGGACCTCTCTGTATCCACCTGGGGAAAGGAGGGAGACAGATGTCCCTGCATCTCACAAGGGTTTGGAGTTACGTAAAGAATGAGGATTTGCAGCAGATGGTGTTTGCACTGGAGTTGTTTGGTCCAAGGCTGTTCACCACTTGGGCATGGTGGTTTTCACCTGGGCATTGTGGCTTAGCTCTGCCCACACTGGCAGGAAACTTGATCCAGGTGGGACTTCAGGTTCAGGGCTGGAGGGAGAGCAGCAGAATTTCAAGCACTGCCTTGCTCTGCTGGATGGAAGAAAGGTTGTGTAACCCAGCACTGTGAAATCATCAGCTCCTTAGCTCTGCCCACACTGGGTCTCTCCCTCCTTTTCCAGCAGAGGGGAAATAGCAGAATTTTTCCAGCTAGATGAGGCAGTGGAGTTGGGAAATGGGAAAGCATCAGGTGAGTTTTCCTCTGCGGTGGCAAAGGCCTTTCCCCAGTGCTGTTAACCAGGAGGATTAAAGAGTGAGCTCTTCAGACACTCCTCTGCTGTCGACCCCGAGCTGAACCCTTGGGTTAGGAGCTGACTTTTCATTTGGGACTGACAGACTTGCAAGCTAAATCAGAGCCCAGATGGCTTAGAAAAGCCCAGAGAGCTCCAACCTGAGAGCAGCTCTTGCCACGCACGTTCCCATGCTCTTTCAACAGGCCGGGGCTGCTGTGCCAAGTGTGATTTCAGAGGAAGCTTGGAAAGAAAGTCCAGCCCCGTCTGTCATCCTTTTTTTTCAGAGAACTTCTGGTGCCTTTGCCATGTGCAGAATAGCTGAGAGAAAGGGCTTTTACAAAGCTCCGAGCTGGGCTTCTGTGTGTCCTGCTTCCCTTCTTCCTAAGATGTGTTCTCTTCCTCCATGAGTCACCCCGTGGATGAGAATAAGAGACTTTTTAGGGAAAAGAAGACAAAAGAGCAGAAGCTGGCTCTTCAGAGCGGCTGTGCCGTGGCCGTTTGTTCGTGGAGCTGGAAGCATCTGTCATCTTTAGCTCAGGGAGTTCAGTCCCGAGGAGCTCGGGGCTGAATCACTCTGGTGTGTTTGTATGCGTGGCTGCACGCCGTGCCGGGTGGCCGCCTGCCACCCCTCGCCCAAGGTGGATGTGTTTCAGAGGAGAAGCAGTTTGCACGGATAAAAATACTCAGTGCCTGCAGGAGAGCCGCAGACTGCTCCAGTCGGGCTGTTAAAATATTTCATGGGGTTTGCTATGAGGACTGGGCTGCGGGATTTGCCTCGTTAGCAGTGAAACTGTGCCTGAGGAGTGAAACCTGTCCTGCTGTGGGGACACCTGTGTCTGGCCACGTCCCAGGGAGGTGTCTCTGCTCTGGCATTGGCCTGGGAGGGGGCATTGGGGAGCTGCTGGCTGCTCCCTGCTCCTCCACAATGCTTTAGGACTCCAAACACTTCAGAAGTGGCTTTGCAGGTGTCCATCCAGCCTTGTCTCAGCACTTGTCTCTGTGTGCCAGGCAAGCACACCTTGGCTCTGAGCAGGCACCCCTGCCGCTGCTTCGTCGAGCTGCAAGCTGGAAAACTTCTAATTAAAGCCACATTATTGGTCTTGGCCCTTCTTGTTAGTGTTTTGATTTGGGGTTTTCTGTTCTAAGTCCCTTTAAGATGTCTGGATAGATGATATCAAGGTTAATTTGTTTGTGATGGAAGAAGTGTTTTCACATGGTGGCTAAATGTTGTTGGAAAAGAGCAAAATTAATAGCTGCTCACTTAATCCTGATTAAACTGGCAGCTGGGAGATATTGATCAGTGTGTTCACAGCAAACTATCCCTCTCTAATGCTCGAGGTAAACAAGCCTGGGACTGTGGTTACCTTAACCCTTCCCACATTGGCAGCCTCATGCACTGGGCAGGACCTGAACAGTGCATCCTCCTGCTCCCCAGCAGAAGGGCTTTGTCTGGGGTTAGCCCCCTGGGGTTTAGCCAGGCTTTGCCCCAAAATCTCCTGGGATTGCAGAGCAGTCACTCAGGTCTGGGTGTTCCTGGGGAGCCCTCTCTGCCGGGGACCCTCAGTGACCCCCACTCCCAGCTGCTGCTGCAGCCATCACATGGGTGCTTGGAGCAGATCAGCATTTCACAGAATCCAAAAAAGCTGCTCAGGGGGTTAGCAGCGACTGATTTTAGGAGTTTAAATAAAAAACAGGGCTTGGCCAGAGCGGGCACCAGCTTGGACCTGACCCCAGCTTTGCCGATGTTCCCAAATTCTGCCGCTTCCATCGCCGTGGGACATTTCTGACACACAGTTTCTGGGGACAGATGGCAGGACAAACCCTTGCTCACCTCTCAGCCCACCTGTTTGATCGTGCTCTCACCCCCAAAGTCATAAACCAGAAGCAATTTAGAGGCTGCCAAGAGAGGGAAGGAGGCTCAGCAGCCCCAGCTTTCCTGCTCAGGCTTTATTACTCTCAGCAAACACATGTTCTACATTCAAGTCCATGCATTCTTAATGCAGCCACTGCCAGGCTGGCTCCAGACAACACGAATTGCTCTGGCTTGGGTCTGTCTTCGCTCTTCACAAGGTCACTGCATTTTTGCACCTCTGCCTGCTGCACTATGGTTGAGTTTTTGTTAACACAGACCAGGTCTGGAAATACCTAGAACTGTGTTCAGCTTCCCAGGGAACAAGTGGGACTGCTGGAATGGATGGAGAGTAACATGACAAGGAGCAGCTTTCCAGAGGGCACTCAGAAATGTGCTTTTCTCGGGGAGATGAGTACTGCAGGGACTCAGTTTTATCCTTGCCAGAAATTCCATTTAGAAGAGCACAATTCCTGTTGGAGGTACCATAACTGTAGCCAGTACTGGACCTGGCCCAGAATTAATTCTTTGTGGTAGATCTTGGTGTTGATCCACTGCTCAGTACTTCTGGAAGAGATCAGTGTTTCTTTTGTGAATGTCAGATAAGCTATTTTTCCATGGGGTGAGTAGGAGATGCAGAAGGGAATCGACCTCCCTGATACCTTGGGCAGCGTTGCTCCCAAAAAAGAGCAGCTGGCCATCCCCACCCTAGCTCTGCTTGTCTGTCCTGGTGCTCTGCTTGCCTCACACTTGGTGGGATGAGGGTTCCTCACTCTCCCAGCTGTCCAAAGGAAGGCATTTCCCCAGCTGTCCCTCCTCACGTGGCACATTGCAGGAACGTGCATTGAGTGCTGTAAAGACAGGCCCTGTTCCAATCACTGTCCTTGGGTTGTGATTTCTCGGCTTCCTGTTCTCGTTACCCTTATTGCACCAAATGTTTGGTGCATCCACACAGTAGCTGACTCCCAGCCCACACTTGTGTCCTGTGTGCTCCAGCCTGGATGATGGATTCTCTCCAGGATGCAGATCAGCCTTTACCAAGCGTTCTCCTGCTGACCACGGGGCCAGCTCATCCTCCTTGCATCCAAGTTTACGAGGTACAAAGCCATGGCAGATGAAACCCATCTGCCGTAGGTGAGTGGAGTTAAGCTGTTTTACAGCTGAGGGAGCAGGCATAAATCAAAATGGGGAAACTGATGGAGTTCTGGCTTTTTTGCAGGGGCTGTTATTCTCTTTTTCACACGGGCAGGAGCCTTGCTGCTCCGAGCTTGTAGTTCAGTTGTACCTTCAGGCTTCAGTGCCCTTCCTGCACTCCCTGGGGTCCATGGCATCACTCAGCTCTCCTGTGGGCACAGTTCTAACTCCCAGAAACCACCGTGTTGGCAAAGGCTCATCCTGCCACTCCCCAGGGGACTCGACTCCTGCGAGCGATCCTTTGGCATATTTGCATTTGGATTTTCTTCATTCCAGCCTGGGCACGTACGGGTTCTCTGTGCTGGCTGCTCAGCCATCGGGCCCACTCAGGACTGACCGCAGCATTTTTGTGCTTTGTAGAGTTCTTTCAAGTCCCAGGGAGGTGCTGGGTGAGCGCTGGGAGTGTGTGAGGGCATCCAGAGGGATTTCACGCCTCGCGCTCATCGGAACCTCTGAGCCATGGGCAAGAGGCTGCGTTTTTTCCACAACCCCTGCCAAACCTTGGTCCTTTCTTCCATCCTCCATATGCTGCCTTGTTGGCCTGAACAGCCATCTCTTAATCTAGGTCTGTCTCGGGAGAAGCAGTTAGTAAAACATCCTTAATTAACCTTCCTGGGTTCAGCCTAAAAGCAGCCCAGACTGAGGTGCTGCTATGCTTGTGTCAGCAGCTGTTCTCATTTGTGAGAGAGAAAGCACAGGTGGTGTTTCCTCCTCAGAAGTGGGGATTTGATGTGCCTCCCAATGCTGCTGGAGGAGGCTGTGGATCTCCCATATCCCCATCCCTTTTCTATCCTTTGATTTGCAACAGCCTTGAAGTGGCTCATTGTGTCTCCTTCTCGCTCAGGTAAAAGCTGAACCAGCTGAAGCTGCAGCACTGGAGGCAAAACTGTTTTCCTGTTCAGAAGCAAGAAGGGTGGGAATTTGGGGTCATTCCTCAACAGCCAGTTTCCCCTGAGTAAGACAAGAGACTCTACTCTTGGGTTACTTACCCCAAACAGCTTCCCTGTGGGACATCTGGTCCTCTTCCCCTCTTCTGGGACAGAAAGAGGGATGGGAGATAGAAAGGTCTGGCCAAGTGGATTGTGATTTGGACAAATACATGAATACATGGGTCAGTGGGTAGATGGGTGATTATTTTAACATCTGAGGCAAACAGAAATGCTCCCTTCTTTTATTATTATTCCTGGAGACGTGGAGCAGAAGACTCTTCATTGCTAAGTTAGCAGACTTGAGGGTAGGTGCTGAATCCAGCTTATGTTTGGAAAAATCTGGTGGAGCCACAGGATTCATTCACAATAAACGAGACCTGAGGCAGTGGAAGGTGGTGGGTGAATTATCCATCAGGTGGGACGATGCTTTTGAGGGAAAATGAAGAGGCTCCTGCGATGATTCCCGAAGTGAGTGCATTATTTCTGTTTGTTTGACTCCTCTCCACTGCTCCCTCCCCTGCCTGGAGCGACGTGTGTTTCATGGCCCTGCAGAGAAAGCAGCTCCATCTTTCATGTTCACGGCGTGCTCGCGTTTCCCTGTGCTCGTCTCGCAGCTCGGTATCACTGATACGATGACAGAACGTGTTCAGTGCACACAACTATTAAAAATGTAGCTCAGATGGTGCTGATGGGAGGCTGACATCTCCTGAATAATTTATTTTAACTGGAAAGATTTGTAACACTTAAGCGTTAGCAGGACTCTTCATTTTAACTCTTTCTGAGGCAGATGCTTGTTGTGATTTCTCCTGTTTGGGCCACAAGTGGCTCGGCCTGTTTGAGGCCAAAGCCAGAGCCACCACCTCCCTCAGGGGCAGTCAGACTGCTGCTCGTGGTCCCTTGGAGGCTGGAGAACTCCAGAAGAACTCCAAAAGGAAGCTGGAGGTGTCGGAAGAAGCAGTCACAGTTGGATTGCCCCTGCCTTGGGAATAGGGAGCTTTTTCTAGGGTGGAGGATTGAAAGAGGCTGTAATTACTGGCTGCAGAATATTTACAGTAAGCAAGGAATGGCTGGCTACCTTTAATTCCTGGCAGCAGCTCCTTTCCTTGGAGCAGTGACTGTAAGTGCTTGCTCTGAGGAGTAGCTGCTGCCATCCCCCTTGTCCAGGGGGAAGGACCTGATGTGTTGGGGTTTGCACAGGGTCTTTTCCAGTCTTAACGATCCTGTGATTCCATGGGTATGGATGGAAAGAAGTCAGGTTCATTGCTTTTCTGTAAACATTTAGCAGAAACTTTGTGGAGGGAACATCCTTGCACACAAGCTAACAATGTGAATTTCTAAATTTGTGCTGGCAGAAATGCAATCACGAGGAAGGGCTTATCAGTTGAATTCTTGGTATCAGTGTTAGAAAGGCCAAGATCATTTCTGTGATGATCATCTAAGAAGGCTCTTCCTCTTTCTTTTTTATCATTACACCTAGAGAGACAAATCCTGCTCTCAGCTGCGAGGAAGCAATTCCCACTCAAGTCAAAGGAAGCTGCTCAGAGAGACCAGGGTTTATCCCACACTTTACAGACAAATTTATCACTGGAATTGCTGTGCCCACAGCACGTGGTTGTTCCAGCCCAGAGGGGCTCAGTGCTGACTCACAAACAACTCCTCCCCACTCTCTCTCACTCTTCTTCCTCTTGTTGCTGGTTGTGTTCTGTGCAGGGTTGTTTCACTGCCTTTCAGCATTCCTCCAGGTTCCTACCAAAACCGAGTCTGACACCTTAGGTAAGACACAGTCTGTCCTTAAGGGATGCAAAATCCATGTTGGACAGAGGGAATTGGAAGACAGAAATCCTGCTTATTTCTGGTTTACAGATGAGGTCCTGCAATGTAGAAGGTCAAACTCTGATGTTCTTGAAGTCAATGCCAAAATCCATTTATGGCTCCCAGCTGGCCAAGGGCATCATCCCAAACAGTTTGTGCCTGATCCATCCTCTTTTTGGCCACAAATTCATCCATCACTCTGAATCTTCTCCCTGCCGAATCTTGGAGGGTCTGGAAACACCTCAGTCTTCTGGATCTGTTCTTCCCCTAATTAAGTTTTGAGGTGCTCACACAAAGGAGCAAGGTGTTGTTATTCTCATTTTTCAGTTGTGGAAACCAAGAAAGGCCAAGTGATGTACCCGAGGTCACATACCAGTGTCAGAAACAAAAGTAGGTTCTTCATGTCCACTTTTCTTTCCCAGCCTCTCTCATAAACCCAAAGAGCAATGAAATGAAACAAAGGTTCATAGCAAGAAAAATTGGATTGGAACCTGCAGCAGCCGAAGATCACCCGTGGAGAGTCCCTGTAGCTCAGTAGAAGCCCTGGAGTTAATGACCTCTGCAAAACTAATGTATTTTTACATAACTAAATTCCAAGAAAAAATTAAATCCTTATTAATTATCAAGACAGGACCTAGTAGGAGAGAAGAGCCAGAGTCTTTAGGTCAGATTCATCTGAATCCATCACCTCACAGAAATTTATATTACGAATAAATACACCCTAGAAACTAGTCTGATAAATTTTTCCCATTGAAACAAGTTGTCTTCCTGCTTTATCTATTGTTTTAAAGGAAGGTAATTGAATATAAATTTTCTCCATCTACAGAGAAATAGACATCCAAATGCATGTATGTGTCTGTGAGTATCTGTGTTCTGGGGATAGTGCTGACATCTGTGTAGGGCATGTTGGACTGAGTCTGACTGACTTCAAGAGCTGTTGGAGTGGAAACCAGCACTGATCTCCAACCTGGGGAAAATTCTCCTCAATTCCAGCTTCTTTGTGCATTAGCAATTACTTTCAAATGTTTCAAACTCAACAGCGGTTGCCAGAATCTGCGTTGCCTCCCAAGGAAAAACTCTTAATTTCTTCGTGTTTAGAGGCCAAATATGTGGCTAAACTAAGCTTGATGATAGCTAAGGTTTGGTTTTGGGCAGATTGTGAGTCCATGCACAGTTAGTGCCTGGAACATGCACACAGCTGGGACTGTGCTGGGGCTGTTGTCTGTGGAAATGTAAAAATATTATTCTTAAAAAGAAGTTAATCTTTCCCACATTTCCTGCTATGGTTAGAGGTGATTTTCTTACTGTTTTGTTCTCGGCTGTCTCAGTGCTTTCAGTCCTCCTGCCTGAAAATCTCGTCTTGCAGTCATTTTGCAGCCTCATGTGTTATGTACACGTGAAAAATGGTTGGTTGAGTAAGAGGTTTCTTGGTTTCAACCAGAAAAGAAGTACGTAAAGTCACTAGAAAGTGCCTTTTATGAAGAAAAGCTCATATATATTATAAAATCAACCAGATATAACAGGCCTGGCTGTGAGCAGAAGCAAATGGGTTGATTTTAAGACTTCATGTTTAATGCCCATGAAGTACAAGTGCCCATATGTACCCCACTGGCTCTGCCAGCTTCCCACTGCCTGTTTTACAGCATGGGGTGCAGGCTTAGGGCCACATAAAGTTGTCAGATGCAGGAGGATGTTTCCTGCAGCAGCAAAGAATATTGCATTGCTTCAAAACTGCAAGGAGAGGGTTATAAAATTATCGTGCCTGTAAATTCCAGATGCAAACCATATGATTGCAAAGCCCTGCTCCCCGTCCTTGTTTAAAATGACTCTCTCCTAAGCCTCCTCAACATCTGCCTGGCCTGGAAGTGCAGATTTCCCCATGCTCAGTCACACGCTCAGTGAACACCTTGTGCTGGGACTGAAAGGTCTTCTGAAAAAAAAAACCACCACTGTGCAACTGATGAAGTGTTTGCTCAGAATTAGGTGCCGTGGTTAATATAAGCATTAAAAAATGTCTCTGGCCACTGTCCTGTGTCACAGCAGCCTCATATTTCCTCTCCTCTGGAGACGGATGTACATCTGGTTTGAGTGGCTTTTGTCCTATTCCCTGGCCACAAAAGAAAAAGGAGTGCTGGGCTTCTAAGGATGGAAAGTTATGCAGCGGTGCTAAATATATCAGTGTTTCTTGGACCTGAACTTCCCGAGATAGGCCGTTCCAGCAGCACTTCCAGCACAAGAGGCAAGGCCGCGTGTGAGTGCTCGGGGTTTTGTTTTGAAATAGGGAGGTACATCCACGTGTGAGGGCGGTGGCTGCGGAGGGCTGGAGCACAGCGCTGCCCTTGGGAAGCTGAGCCCCTGCGAGCCCTTGGATGTGTCTCCTCTTCCCCAGAGCGATCGAGTTACACGCCTTGAGCTTTGCCATAGTAGCAGAGGAAGGGGAGAGTACAAAGGTTATGGAAAACAAAACATTAATTTTCTTGACCAGCTGTGTTACAAGCAAAGTGCAGCTTTATTTATACCCATGGCGTAGTGTCCATAAATCAGGGCTGCTCTCCAGCAAGGCATTTAATGAGAACTATTAAATGATTTCATGATGTACTCATTGTTACCATCTGATAAAAACCAGCTCTCCCTCCGAGGAGCAGGACTTTTCAGTTGTAGCTTTTCATGGGGGAAGCAAAGCCCTCAGCAGTGTCAGATGAGTTCTGCAAACCTCTCCCCATCGTGTGGGGAGGATCCATGGGCTCAGCCCGAGCATGGAGCCTCCTCACGGATTTCAATTAGGGACGTGTGCTGCTGGCACCATCAGCCTTTGGGTTTATGTAACACCTTTTGTAGAGAAAACACCTGATCTGATCTCTCCTCCACCTGCCACAGTAAATCACAGTGTTGCTGTGGAGGTGGATGCTGCTCCCCAGGCCTGCAGGAGGCTGGACCCCAGCCCATGGTGCACGAGGAGTCATGGAATGGTTTGGGCTGCAAGGCACCTTAAAGCTCAGCTCATTCCAACCCCTTTTTGTGGGCAGGGGCAATTTCCACTAGCCCAGGTTGCCCAGGGCCTGGAGCAGGAAGCCAGGGAGCTCCATGCACAGATCCTGCCTGTCCCCCATCCTGTTCTTGGCATTTGTGGGAGTTCAAGCCAAAGGGATCATGCCCAATGCAGCGTGGCATCCCGGAGGCTCCCTGCACCACTGGGGCTCTGTGGGTGACTCTGGGGCTTGTCCCCACGTGGGGAGGGGGGCACAGGTCTATCTGCAGCCCTCTGGGCTTTCCCCCAGATTTTCAGGCCGGAAAGGCTGGATCCGATGGCTGCACAGAGCCCCGTGAGGCTCCTTTGTCACAGGCACAGCCAAGCACTAAAATCACAGGGATGGCTAATTTATGTGAGAAGGTTTTCTCTGAGTCAGTGGGGAGGACGTTGTGCCCAGAGCCTTGCCCCTCTCCAAGTGCTTAATTGCTAATCAGAGGCTGGATTCAGCAGCTCCCATTCTCTGGCACTTTCTGTCTCCATCAATAAAACTGGAGAGGCTCTTGCCTTACAACAAAGATGTTTATCTTGCCCGAAGTTGTGGGAAGCTGTAGGAGGCTGTCCTTTCTTACTGCAGAGCTCTAATGGGGTAAACAGTTGCTGTTAACTTAGTTTCCAGCCAGATTTTTCTGAATGGGGGCTGGGAGGAGGATTCCTTAATTAATCCTTTGGGAAAGTGGTTGGGACTCTGGCGTGTTGTTCTGGGTTTGTATCTAACAAGCATCTCCCAGATGCAGAGTAGTGAAACCCAGGTCCAAATGTCACCTTGCATTTCTGCATCCCTCTGGTGGGTAATTTTTCTTCCTCTTTCAAGCCACCTGCCCCTTTCTCTGGGATGGAACTAGATGGTCTTTAAGGTCTCTTCCAACCCAAACCATTCCATGGTTCTGTGATCCTTTTTCCCCTGAAAGAAGGAAGTGTCCTTTCCTGGGGAGGAAACAGCTGTGTGAATGGCAGCATGGTTTAACAGTGACTGGCTAATTATTAAATTCAGCTATAAACAATCATAAAACCTGCAGAGTATTGCATATGTGATGAGCTGCTCAAGCAACTCATACCAAACACATGTGGTATTCTTAAATGTTCATTGCTTTCTCAGGACATGCCCATTTGCAGGGACTTCAGACAACTCCAGGCTGCCTTCCTGTTTTTTCCATCCATGTGAGAGTATGAAATGGGAGTGAGGTGCATAAACAGGTCTGGAGGAAGGTTTTCCATTAGCTGCAGGTAGTAATTTATGGTGGGAAAGCAACAGGCAATTAAACTCTTTACATTGCTGAGCATTAATGTATGGTGCTATAAGTTAGCACATTTCCTTTAATGTTTTACTTGATGAAGATGAAGTCTCCCTCTTTATGATCTGGTAAAGCCCTTTCCACACAAGGGCTTGGGTGGGTTATTTCAAAAAAATTCTTTATGTCTATTATGCTTACATAGCACACACCCCCCAAGCCACTGCTTCATTTTAGACTGAGAAAACACAGGAAAGGATTGATCAGCCCTCCACAGATTGCTCTGTGTTGCCTTGAATGCAATTGGAAGGGGATTGGGTTATTGTTGGGTTGTTTTTAACTCCACAGACAAATATCTCCACCCTGAAATACCTTTGGAATTTAGCAGTATGTGCAGACCACAGTCTTGGCTGTCCCACCTCCAGTACAAAGTAGACCTTTGAAGTATTTTAAGTAGTAGATTTTCTCAAAGGTATTGAGCATGGTATGTAAATAAACTTCGTTTAAGCCAGGTTGGGTTACAGAAGCACAGCTAAAACCAGTATTATGGGCTGTTCATTCTACAAAGGATCAGTCCTCACTTGATGCTGATGCAAAGGGAGGAAACTGGTCTCAACCACAATGCTCAAATGAAAGCAAATACTGCAGATACCAAGAAGGTGAAGCAGTTACCATGCCACTGCTCTTGTTTGTTTGGGGTTTTTCCTCCTCTGTTCTAAAGCTATAAGTCTTTTTTATTGATTTCATGGTTACAAAATGTCCCAAGTTCGGTCTGATCCCAAGAAATGGGAAAACCTTGCCAACTACACTAAAGGTGGAGAAGCCCCTGGGCACCCCTTTCATTCCCATCCTGCTTGGGCACCCTGCAGAGCCTGATCCTTGGCTTCTGGGTCTTGGAGCTCATGAAGAGCTGACTCAGAATCCATCTCAGCCCTGCGAGGGTGAATGTGGCAGGGTCTGAAAGCAGCAGTGGTGCCTGGTGCTGTTCTGAGCGTGCCAGGTGTGGTACAAACTCATCCTGCCGGATGGGTTTGTGGTTCCAGGCTGTGGTTTGCACGTGTGATAACAGCCAGCAATAAACTGCCATGGGAAATGTCCAGTCAGCCGCACAAAAAGTAATTTATAAAAGTTATTTGGAGGTGGCCATTGTATTTATTAACCCATTTTATTTATGAAAGTGACAGCCAGGGACTGACAGAGAAAATGATGCTGGAGGGTGTGCAAGTTAGCACAGGACACAGACCAAACCTGTGCAACTCCCTGAACTGAAACCAAGCATCCCAAATGCTTCACTGCCCAAACCCAAGTATTCATCACTCAGTTCTGGCAAATCTGGGATTATCTATTTGACAGCATAGAGCAAAATCCCCGTTGACGTGACTGGGGCTCGGTATTTGACCAAACTCTTGGAAGGCTTCAGCCAGGGGCTGGCTCTGAGTCTGCACTGAGCACGCAGCAAGTGGGACACAGGAGCAGCCTCCATCCGAGGAGCTGGAGCTCAGGGCTGGAAGGAAGCAGGTACAAACCTCGGCCTGTTCCCCGTGTCCAGGCAGAGGGCTGAGTGCCAGCAGCACGGGGCTCTAATCCCTGCACTAACAATGTTAGCTCAGCGCACTTTCCGTAATCCATTCTCAAGCACGAGCCTAGATGCAGTTTGACACCTTGAAAAATGTGCTCTCTGGCTTCCCTCCCGTGTCCTGCCTGGGTGGAGAAGAGCCAGGAGGAGGAGGAAGAGGCCACAGCCATCCCTGCAGCACTGTGGTTTCCAGGGCAGCGGTGCTGCACGTTTCCTGCAGTGCTTCCAAGGAGCTCGGGATCCTTGGATGGAGCGCGGTCCGTGAACGCAGCATGTCTTCATCCTTTGAACAGCTTCCCACCTTTGTCAGCCTAATCTGCAGAGGACATCCTGCCTTCCTCTGCAGCGAGGCAGCCTGGCCTGAGGTCCCCACTGCCAATTAAAAAAATAAAAGGGATCCAGTGTGGGCTGCCTGTTGCTGGTCAATACAGAACTGCATTGTTTTCTGCTGGATTTAGGATCTTCCTCCCCAGCGACCCCATGCAGTATTCTGGAGGCTGCAGGCACATGGCACAAGGTTTCCTTCATTAGCTGCTCAACGCCTGAGCAAATCTGTGTTTTTTCACCTGTGAAACAAAGCAAAAAGCAAAGCTGATCAGCTCCATCACTTCAGAGGATCATGGAATAGCTCGGATTAGAAGGGACCTTAAAGCCCATCCAGTTCCACCCCCTGCCATGGGCAGGGACACCTTCCACTATTGCAAGTGGCTCCAAGCCCCATCCAGCCTGGCCTTGGACACTTCCAGATATTGATAAATATATCTCCCAGGCAAATGAAGTCTCATTTCCTTGGCACTGTGGTCATGGAAGGGAAGGCAGGCAGGCATTCAGGCCATGCAAACTTCCAAAGAGAGGATTATGAAGATCTCGTTTACAGGGTGGCTTAAGCAAATGAGCCACAATTTGGAATAACTGTGGCAAAGTTGCTGCTTGAGAAGGGGCAGGAGTTTCTGAGGAGCAGGGCTGAGTTGTTTGGGTGGGCTCTGCATGCTCAGGTGTCTCTGAGCCCTTCCAGAGGGCATAAATCATGCACTGACTCAAAGCTGAGGCAGAACTCCTGGGGTTTAGCCCAAATACATATTCCCTTTTATTATATCAGTGCAGCATGAGCACGTTTAGAAGCAGGTGGGTTCCTGACATCCTTGAGTGAGGTTGGATGTAATATTCCTATCTGGAATTTGATCTGGGAAGAGAAGTGAGACAGGCCCCATGCCATTGCCTTATCCAGGCTGAACAACTTCGCAGACAAAAATATAAATTGTGCCTGAATTTTCCAGTGTAGGTGCTTTTTTGGCTTCCCACGTGAGAAGGGTTTTGGAGCAGGGTGGTGCTGGTTCCCAACACGTGTGTGAATTGGCTGTTCCTGCCCTTTGGAAGGAGAACTGGCTGCATGTCTGTCTGCTTGGGTTTCCTGGGAGTGGCACAGATAGCTCATAGTTTCATTCTCATTTAAAATTAAAGCTGATTTAGTGAGCAGCATCTGGAGACTAATATTATTCTCCTTAGGGTAGCTCAAATTCTTCTTTGGTGAGAAACAGTCTTTTAAAGCTGTGACTTGGAGTGTCTTGTCTCGAGGGTTGCATTATCAGTGCCAATCTGGCCTAATACTTTTTAAATCAAACTTCTCCAAACAGCATTTGGAACCTTAAATTAAGACTTCTTTCTTTTATAATCTGCAAAGCTCCTTTCTTGCTAGAATCTGCATCTGCCAGAGTTCTGCAACTTAAATCTCCATGAGATGCTTTGCAAACACAGAAGCCAGCATTCATTTTACACCTTTCATAGGGATTTTGTAAGTGATGTATTAAAGGAAAGCAATGAAATATTCTCTTAGGTTAAGGTCTTTAAAAGCATCTAACAGAGTGCGGTGTCTGAGCACCACTGAGCTTTTCATTCAACCCTTGAAATTAATCTTTCTCACTCCTGTGTAATATTAAGTCTGATTAATAGCTAATGCATCAGCTCCATTTAAGATGCACATCTGTTTGTGTGTGTGCACAAAGAAAATATTTATGTCCAAATTCTTTCTCAGGGGTGTTTAAAATTATTTTCTACTGAATTGAGTAAGGTCATCTGGCAAAGCTGAGCAGGTCATCAATAATTAATCCAAGCAGGCAGAGCTGAGTCTCAGGGTGCTTGCAAACACCCTGTTAGACTGGAGAGTTTGGCAGGGCAGGGGCAATTCTCAGATTTTCTCAGAAAACAAGCAAATGTGCGTTTAACTTTTGAGGGGGAGAGGGAGGCTTTGCTTTTATTGGAAACAGCTGTGCTGGGCTTGCACTGCAGCACTTGGTGCATCCACATGGACAGTCAGAGCTTCTGGTCCCCCAGTGCACCCCAGCCCAGTCTGGGGGTCATTGCACTCACACCACCGTGCCCAGCATCCATGGCTCCTTTCCACCATGTGCTCACAGCCTGCAGCAGCACAAGGGGTTGGATTTATCTCGCTAAACTTTATCTAAACTTCATTAAAAAGTATATTATTTACACCTAACTCTGGCTGTCCAAGAACTGGCTCTGGGGTATGAGCTTGTCATCTGGTTTAAATAGAGTCAGCAGGGAAAAGAATCGTCTCTTCCAGAGGTTATTTCCTATCCAGACTTGTTATCTAAGAAACTAGGATGAACATGGGATGAATAAGAAGAGGGAAAAAAGCTGGTGAAGGGTCTGGAGAACAAGTCTGATGAGGAGCAGCTGATGGAGCTGGGGAAGGGGCTCAGCCTGGAGCAAAGGAGGCTCAGGGGGGACCTTGTGGCTCTGCACAACTCCCTGACAGGCGGGGGCAGCCGGGGGGGATCGGGCTCTGCTCCCAGGGAACAGGGACAGGAGGAGAGGGAACGGCCTCAGCCTGGGCCAGGGGAGGCTCAGGGTGGACATCAGCAGGAATTTCCCCATGGAAAGAGCTGCCCAGGGCAGTGGTGGAGTCCCCATCCCCAGAGGGATCTAAAGGACCTGTAGATGTGGCACCTGGGGATGTGGGTCAGTGGTGGCCTTGGCAGTGCTGGGGGAACAGATGGACTCAGTGATCTCAGAGGCCTTTTCAACCTAAGTGATTCTATGGTTCTGTGTGTACTTTTCCCTTTCCCCATGGAGGGACCTGTCTGTCCTGAGCAGGAGGCTCCTGAAGAGGGTTCAGGTGACCAGCCTGGGCAGAGCATCTTGTTTTTGGACAGACAGCTCTGGGTGAAATGGGTCTGGGCCAGCCTGATGGGAAACCCCAGGTGGCTGAGGGTGAATGTACACCTCTGGCTGTTCTGGTTGGCCTAACAGAGTAGGCTGAACAAATATTACCAGTGCACTCCATCACTGCATCACTGCATTAGATGGATTGAAATGGTTTCCATGGGGCTGAGGATGGCAGTCCCTGATTCAGTAACTCCCTTCCACCTGTGTCTTCTCAGGAATCAAATCCAGTATCCACCACCCAGCATGGAGCCAGGCTTTTGAGCAATGATGGCTTCACCTTTGGATTCAGGATTGGGTGGGATCACAGCAGCTCAGAGCCCACAAGATACCTGGATTATGGGCAGAGAAGAAGGGACCAGAGCCCCTTGAGGCAGAAGGGGCTGGTTGGGTGTCCCCCCATCCTGTGCCCACCAGGTTCCAGCTCTCCCTGCTGTACCAGCTGCTCCTAGGACACGTGTGCAGCTGTTTTGGGACAAGCAGCCTGGGAACCAGTCCAAAGCCAGATCAGGCATGTGTGCTGCTCCCTCTCCTCCACCATAACGCTGGTATGCACACTTTTAATGCCTGGCCCCTGCTGAACTGCTCTGCCTGTGCAAGATGAGAGAGCTCTGCAGTTTTGACAGGAAAATTGCTGCCCAGATGCCGGAACACCAGTGCTCCGCTTGTTTAAATATTTGTTCAAACCAGCTTGACTTTCCAGTGCGTTTTTCCATGAGGGATTTTGGAGGTAGGGGAAAGAAGTCAGTACTAATAAAATCTCCTGCTCTGGTGTAATGACATGAGAGCATTTAGCCAGGAGTACCCTCTGTCCCAGCAGCAGCGCTTCACATCACGTCTCCCCATCACCATCCTGCCTTCCTTCGTGCTTGTTTCTTACTGTATGGACCTGTACATGTCCTCTCCACAGCCTTTCAGGACTTTTAATCTCCAGAGCTCTTAATCTGGCATGTTCACGTGTGCTGGGTTTCCTGAGAGAGAAAATAAATAGGGATGGGTGGAGGAGAACAGCTGCCGTCACAGCTTCCTCAGCGCTGTGTTCAGAGAGTGGAGGGTGCCCTGCATCCTGCAGCAGTGCCAGGAGCTGCGAGTGTTCAAGGGTTAATTTGCAATCACCACCAGTAAATGTCATGCCTGTGGAGAGTGGTGTGGGAAATACTTGTGCTCTCTCCCAAGCTTTATATTTGATATCCACGGATTTTGTTGCTGCCAGCCTCCAGCTCCTGATCTGTTCTCTCACCTCTGCTCCTTTAACTTCTCTATTTTGACCGAGTCCCACTTGCTCTCCCTGAACCTCTTCATATCTGTGGTTACAATCCCCATTTCCAACCTATTCCTTGCTTCCCAAAGTGATGTCCTGCACCAGATCCTGGCATTTTAAAAAAAACTGGTGGAAAACCTGCTAGAGCAGAGTGCAGCAGGGACACCAAGTGCTCCTCATGCACCTCTTTCAGCCCTACCAGTGCTCTCAGCACCCTCTTCTAAGCAGTTATTTCTGGAACTGTGCATCTGAGATGTTTGCTTAGAGCATCTCCATGCAGCCAACTGATTAGAAACAAACAAATTCCAATTAAACAACACTTCCAACTAAATTTTCAGCACATGTATGTTTGAAAAGTACAAGTGTTCACCCCAAGAAACATCTTGAAATTCAGAAAAACCAGGATCTGGGGAATGGCAACCTTCCAGTGCCTAAAGGGGCTGCAGGAGAACTGGAGAGGGAATTTGGACAGGGGCATGGAGTGACAGGACAAGGGGGAATGGCTTCCCAGTGTGAGAGGGCAGGCTTAAATGGGGTACTGGGAAGGAATTGTTCCCTGTGAGGGTGCTGAGGCCCTGGCACAGGGTGCCCAGAGAAGCTGTGGCTGCCCCTGGATCCCTGGCAGTGCCCAAGGCCAGGTTGGACAGGGCTTGGAGCAGCCTGGGACAGTGGAAGGTGTCCCTGCCCATGGAACAAGAAGATCTTTAAGCCCCTTTCTGACCCAAACTGTTCTGTGATTCTATGATTTCTAGCATTTAGCAATTTCGTTTTATTTTTAGGTAAACTGTGAAGAAAGATAACTCCCTATGCCCTCAATCTTGGTATTTTCCACATGTTGAGATACATTGCCTGGAGAAGTGTTGTACTTAAGCTGGTTTATTCTGCTCAGTTAAAACTGCAGCAGTTTAACATGAATGGGAACAATTAAGTCACAAGCCCACAGACTTCCTTCAGGTGTTAGCAAACAATTTGGCTTTAATTTCTACCCGTTTGTGGATGCTCGAATTTAAATGAGTCGCAATTAAACACAATTAGTGGCGTGTGAAGTTCTGGGAGGCAAGAGAAGAGCAGTGGAGGATGCTGGTTTGCACTGACACCAATTTGCTTTGCTTGGAGCTCTCCAAAATCCGGTTTTTAAACCACAAAAGCCTCTCTTCCTATCCCAGGGAGAGCTGTCCATGAGATGAGAGGGGTCCAGGTATGGAGTTCCCTGGAGTTCTGGGAGCTGCTCCAGCCCTGGGTGCTGTTACTGACTCTGGTGCAGGTTTGTCTCTAGTTGTGTGATCAGGAAATGAGCTTTACAACCCTCCCTCAGCTGTCCATCAGTGACCTGTCACTCACTGTGATTTATCTGGGGTTTCAGTGCCAAACTGATTAAAT
>VWZT01000184.1:113893-125896 GCA_013397055.1 Pachycephala philippinensis
AGAAAGAGAGAGAGAAAAAAAAATTTTAAAAGTAAGGCTTTTTAAACTGAGAGTAAGTACATGAAATCATACAAACCCAACAAGAAATACCCAACAGAACACCACCGTGGCCTCAGAACTGTTGCTAACTGTAGTCTGTGCCTACGCCAACGTGCCCAGTGTAAGGCCATGACTCATTGGAGAAGCGTTTTTAGTAAGGCAAACGGGTTGTGCTGAATGTAAACTGAATGCTACGGCTACGTCCAGGACAGCTGGGCCGTGGCCCTTCGGCCACCACGTCCAGGACAGCTGGGCCGTGGCCCTTTGGCCACCACGTCCAGGACAGCTGGGCCGTGGCCCTTCGGCCACCATGTCCAGGACAGCTGGGCCGTGGTCCATTGGCCACCACGTCCAGGACAGCTGGGCCGTGGCCCTTCGGCCACCACGTCCAGGACAGCTGGGCCGTGGCCCATTGGCCACCTTCCCACTCTGGGGTTGAGCGTGGCACCAGGAGCAGCCCTTGGAAAGAAAACAGAAGCCCTTAGGAATTCCAGCCCTGGGGCTGCCCACACGAGAGCCCACCCAGAGCTCTGCGGCGGCAGCCGGACGTGGATTTGGGTGAATTTGCCCTTTTTTGCTCAGCTGAGGAGGTGCCTGTGGCCAGCGGGAGCTCAGTGACCCGAGACCAGGATGTGTCAGTGGTGGGGAGGGATGGATGGAGCGTCAGGAAGACTCAAAGCCAAGAACTGTGCCGTGAGGGTGCCACTGCAGGGGCACGGACAGAGGGACAGCAGCCTGGGAAAACACTGGCACAGCTAGACCCTCCCAAAACTGAGTCTGAGCCCAGCAGCGCCTTCCACAACTGGAGGGCTAAAAATTAACCCAGGATAGATTTTCTTCTAAGTGATGCATCAAGCGACACTTTAAAAGAGCTGGAGGGTTCCCCAAAATGAAAAGACATCCCTGTCATCCCCTCCCCGAATATTTGGGGCTCATCCTGCTTGCCTGGAGGGAGTGGACACGGCCACTGCCACCAGCAAAACCTCTGCAGTGCCAGGACAGGGGTGACAACCGATGGGTTCCACTGTGGTGGGAAATGCCACACGCATCCCAAACCACGGCGGAAAAAAGTGCACTAACATAACCAGAAATGATGAATGAAACCTGTACCAGCAGCTCTCAGCCTTTCTGAGTTACGGACCCTCAAGGCATTGCCAGCAGGGGTGCTGAACCCCATTAAAAATGTCCTGTCTCCAACTGCTCTTGGTATCAATTTTTTTTCCTTTCTCGCTTTTGCAAAGCTCGGGAAGTGACCCCTGAGCTGGAAGGAACCAGCAGAAGGAATCCAGAAGATGCTGGGAGCCATCTGTACAGCTTTCCTAGAGCTTTAAACAAACAAACAAATTAAAAACCCCAAAAAAACCAGAGGGAAAAAAAAAAATATATGTGTCCTTCTAAACCTGTTAGCAAGCGGACAGCTTATTTTTAGCAAAGAGAATTCATATCGTACAAACATAATGGTCACCACTTTATCTGTGCTTAAAAAAGGCACAGGAAGAGGAAAAGCTTTCAGTGCTGCTACCTGGATTTTCAGCCTTGTGCCAGCTGACTTTGTCAAGTAACCCCTCCACGACGTGCCTCGGGCGTGCAGCCCTTCACAGTAAAGCCAAAAAAAAGAGGGTGGCAGCCGTACCCCGGGTAGCAAAGAGGGCACAGCTGCTGGTAAATGGGTAAGCAGCCCAGCCCTGCTCAAAACAGGGTGTTGGGAACCCAAATGAGGGTGGCACCGGGCCTGAGTAGGGCTTTTTTCCCAAAAAGGGTTGAGACTGGGGGCTGGTAAGAAAAAAAACAGGGGAAGGAAGGCATTTGAGCATCCCTGAGCAGCGCCCAGCAAGCGCTGCTGCAGGTGCAGCCCTTCACGGGCCAGGGATCTGTTTAATTCCTCATCAGGAAAAGGAAAACTAAAAATAAAGGAGTAATAATCCAGCTCTTGCCATTATTAAATTTAAGCAAAACACTTCACTTGTGATTTCCTTCTCACGGCACTGCCAGGGACATGGGGAGCGAGGGGGGTGCTGGGGCTGCACGGGATGTGGCCGGAGAAAAGGAGCTGCGGCTGCCCCAGCAGCCACCAGCCGGTGCTCCGTTTGCAAATCTCAATATTCTGCTTTTCCCTCCCTTTCTCCATCCCAGGGGTGGTGCTTTCTCCTTGTGCACCCCTTTCTGAACTAGCACAGGTGGGACCTGTGGGAGCGTGGCCAGCTCCATCAGCTCCAACCCTATCCTGGCAAAAGCCGTTTACTTGGGGATTCCAAGTTTTTGGCGATCCCCGTGCCTGGTTTCCCCGTGGGACAGGCACTTTCCTCCGACTGGCTGACCTCTGGCTACAGTAGTTACGAAGAATTTCAAGGTTTACACACGCATGCACACGAATTCCTCTAAATACCTGATGAAATTTTGGCAAAGCTGCTTCATCCCCTCCGGCTGGCGGGAGGGGAGCAGTGACAGCATCCCACAAACTCGCTGGCAACGAGGAGCCCTCCACGGCTCTGCTGGCAGCCCCCGGACCCCAGGGCGAGAGGAGCTGCTCCCTCCTCAGTTGTTCTCTATCTGCTCGATGTCTATCTCGCCGTCCAGCTGGAAGAGGCTCTCGGTGCCCATCCCTCCGCCCCGCCAGGCCGCCCTGTCCTCCTCCTTCCCAGTGCTCTCCTCCTCCTCCTCGCAGGACAGCTCATCCCTGCTGGCCCGGCGGTGCCCGTGGGGCCTGGCGTGGCGCGGGGGCTCCAGGACCGGGGTGCAGGCGGGGGTCCTGCCCGGCATCACCTCCGGGGCCGCCGTCCATGGCTGGGGGCCCGCGGGGCGCTGCGAGCCGTCCTCGGCCGTGGTGCTAAGGCAGGTGAGGCTGTTGAAAGTCTGGCGGTTCTGCTGAGAAAAGGGCAGAGAGGCAGCTGT
Organism: Pachycephala philippinensis; assembly: GCA_013397055.1. Taxonomy (NCBI): domain Eukaryota; kingdom Metazoa; phylum Chordata; class Aves; order Passeriformes; genus Pachycephala; species Pachycephala philippinensis. Next base: position 116,825 of record VWZT01000184.1, read on the forward strand.
GTTAGAGATCAGGGGAATCCTGAATCTGGGATGGAAGTTACGCCAGAGGAGCTGAGAGTCTTCCCACCCCCAAAGCTGAGCTCCCCCAGCCCAACAAAGCAAGCAGAGCAGCAGGAACGCTCAGCTCACAGCCAGCAGGTCCCCGGGAGATGGGCAGATGATGGAAAGCCCCACCTCCCCATCCATGGCAGGTCCTGTGCCTCTCCTGTGCCTGAAACAGGCAACAGCATCAAAACCTGCTCTGATCAGTCCCATCACCATCTTCACCCCCTGCATCACCCAGTTCCACATGTAAGGCAGTACGGAGCTCATCAAAAATGAATGAACATTTCCAACAACTCCATTTATTAGCCAAGAGAAACTTCAGCCCTCCCTTTAAGCAGCTGGAGCTTGTGTCCTGCTAAACCCTCCTGTGACGGCTCATGGCTGTTCCCCTCACTAAACACCAGGAGAGCACAGTTCTCTGTTCCCCGAGTCTCCACGCCTGGTTACCTTGGCCAGAAACTTGATTTAGTTTATGTGCTGTCACGTCTTCTGAACAGTTTCATGCTCTGAGAATGGCAAGGAGCCCTCAGGCATTCCAAACCCTCCAGAGCAGAGCACGCAGAACCTCCTGGGGATGCTGTCTGGCCATGAGCGTGCTCACCTGCCAGGGAATGCCTTTTGCCCAGGTTGGGTTTTAAAAGAGCAAACTAAACCCTCATTCCTGAGTGCCAATGGAAATAATGAGGCCATCCCAGCGGCAGAGTGTGTGCTCTGAGCAGGAGGAGACTGAGGAGGATCTCATCAAGCCAGCGTGTGATGGTGTGTTCACTTCTCAGACACTTGGCCTGGACACATCCCATGGGACAGGCCTGAATGGGAACTCAACAAACACCCGGGAGGAAGGCAGCCCCCTCAGCAGCTGATGTTCACCTGTCAGTTTTGGGTCTCTCACAACAAGAAAGACATTGAGGGGCTGGAGAGAGAAGGGAACAGAGCGGGGTAAGGGCCTGGAGCTGCAGGAGTAGCTGAGGGAGAACTTCAGTACCCAACAGAGCATTGGTGACACAGAGGGACAGGGCTGCTGCCTGTATCTGCTCTGGCTGGCACAATGCAGGAGCAAACACACAGCCCGAGACACAACCTTGCTCCAAAACATCCCCGCTGGCATTCCCTGGGAATTAGGCACATTTGCTTGAGGTTTTTTTCTTTCAAATCCAGGTAGGCTGGCAGCAACTCCACCCAAATAACTTACCCCAGGCTGTAAATGAAGGAAAATCACCCATTTACATGGCCTCTAAGGGAGATGAAGGGGCTCTGCATCACACCCCAATCAGTTCTTAACAAATCCAAGGGCCTTGTGCTCAGCTGGACCCATGGACCATTGCTCAGAGGCTTTGGGGGCTGCACTACCCCACACACACAGTAGAAAGAGTCATTGCAGAGGCTGCTCTATCTAACCAGAGAAGTTCCTGCTGCCCCAGGAGGAGCTGGCCACTGCCCAAGCTGGGGGAAGCTACATTTCGCACAGTCTTCAGTCTGTGAAACCTTCAAAAACCCACAAGCCCCAAGCCCATGAAAAAAAAAGGGCATTTGTTCTCTAATTACGCAACTGCACCCAGCCCTCACGTCATGATGGTCGCATTTTTTAGATCCCAGCCGTGCCTCTGTCTTCTGGGTGCTGAGCATGCAGCAGCTTCAAGCAGAGAGTTGCACACTGTGGTTAATGGACAACTCGTAATTACCACTGGAGAAGGTCCGAGGACATAGCAGAAATATTTTCTAAGCACTTCACAAAATTTGCAAGCATATTTCCAACAGTGATTTAGGCACTCGAAAAGCCTAGGTCTCCTGAAAGTCAACAGCCCTCTCAGAAGTGCAAATCCCTTCTACAAACAGAACTCTGGCACTTCTGGGAATGGTAATTTTTCTCCTTAATGGAGCTCATCTCCTGGATCAGGCACTTGCCAGGGTACCCAGGTGTGGACACGCTGGGCTGCTGCAGGTGGGATAGAGCATCCTGAGAGGATGGGAGGTGCTCTCCAGTGCTTCAGAGGAGATGAGCGATTCCTGTGGCAGTGAATGAAGGAGGATGCAGCCTGGAGAGTAACTCAACAAGTCCACAGCATATTGTTCCCATCCAAAAGGAAAGTCTTTCCAAGCTTGGACATGTCTCGGGGAACAGCCATGAAGTTACTTGACTTTCAGGGAAATTTTGCGTTTTATGGGACTTTGGCAAGACAACCAAGTCAAGGGCCTCATTTTCCCTGCTCAAATCCACACAGGGTGCAACCCTTGAGTCATTGCAGGGAATGCAAGAGGACGGAAAACCCCTTCCCATGGTCCTGGTGCTGCGGCAGCTGCTGGTGGAGGAAGGCCACGTGTGGAGGGTGTTGGGCAGAGGCGCTCCCTCTGAGGCAGGTTTGACAGCTCAGAAAGCAAGCTTTCACAGGCACTGGCTGCCACAAAATCCCACAGCTCCTTCCTGGCTGCTGGGGTCGGGAGAGTCCCCCCAGGACGGTGATCACCAAGCCAGCATTCCATGGGCTGGCTGTGGAGCAGCCACCACCATCAATGCAGCATCTGTCTTCAACCCTTCAGGAGCTCGTTGCTCATTTTTTATTTATTGGGTGAATTTAGCACGTGCTGAGGTGCTGAGCTGGCAGAACCGGGCAGTCAAGTCCTCTATTGATGTCAGAGAAGAGCAGGGCTGGTGGCACAATGCAGCGCTTGTTCCCCATGGCCGGGCAGCCCTGGGCCCCTCCGAGCCTCTCCACAACCTCGGCCTCCAGTGCCAGAAAAAAAGGGGTATCAGGCACCTCAAATCCTGTTGGTCTCAGGGAAACTGCGGGAATCCAACACAGATGGCTTTGGGGAGGTGTTTCTGGCCATCCTGACCTCACCCATGAGCATCTGTAACACACCTTACCCCCAAACCACCTTTATTGACCACAAGGACCCATTTCTGACCATTGGAGGTGCTGGCTTTTCTTCCCCCAACCCTTCCCAAAGCTGCCTTAATCCAGCACGCTGGGCAAGCCCTCAGGGAGAAAATGAGGCGTTGCTAACGCAAGCACCTGAAAAGCCATCTGAAAACATAAATAAGAAATGCTTGGCCACAAGGTTGCTCCAGAGCAAAGCCCTTCTTGCATGCTGGTGACCAAGCTCAGGCTACTTCTCTTTCCCACAGGGTTTCATGATGCTCCACACTGTGCAGGGACCAAGGCTACAATCAGAGAAGGTTGCAGGAACCGACTCACCCCTCACATCCATCCTCTTCCTCAGGTTTCCCCTCCCCTCAGGCACGTGTCCCCATCAGCGCTGGAGGCTGCAAGCTGGAGAAATCCCTCAGCAACATTCCTCTGCCTGTCCCTTCCCGTGGTGAAACACCCAGCTGCGAGTTCTTCCCCGAAACACGTCCCTGCAAACACAGCAGGTCTCCCAGAACAAACATCAGCAGCACTGTGATCCCCGCGGTGACCACGGCTTTTGCTCAAACACCTTTTCTTCCCTTTTTTCCGCCCTGCCAGGTGATGGCCGCAGTTTTCCCGGGAAAGGTGTAACACTACAAGCTGTCAGCAGCACCGGCCCGACCTCCCAAGCTGTCATCACCTCCTGTTAGCACACTGGGCCACAGTTGCTTCAGAAAGCTGAAAATAACCCGGTGCCAGAAGGGAAGGGGGAAGCGGGCAGCGAGCAGGGCTGCTCCATGCGGGAATGATGAGCCTCTGCCAGCAAAGTCACCTCCACTCGGGGATTCTCTGCCTGGCTCGGGTTTAAATCACTCTCCGAGGCAAACATCTCCTGTAAAACACCCTCAGCCTGAGCTGTTATGGTTATATTGTTATATAGAAATGCTTTGGTTGTTTGCATCACGGTAAATCCTGCCTGGCATCGGTGCCAGGGAAAGCGCTGGTCCGTGCTGCCGAGGAGGAGGGCCAGGTGCTTGAGACTGGAAAATGAGACTGGAAAATGGGTTTGATTTGGTTTTTAAGCTCTGCAGAAGTTCATTATGGCAGCTGGTGTGATTTGGGCTGTGCACACACACAAACATCACTGGGGTCCAAAGCTCTGCACCGCCTTTAAGGCACCCCCAATCTTCTCCCAGGAGAAGGTTTCCTGGTGAAGTGGGAATGGAAGGGACACGGGGAAGGAGCTGCAGCAGGCATGGCTCAGCCCTGAGGCTCCAATAACCAACTCTCCTCTTTATAACCAAGGAGAGTTAGCAAATCTCAGCAGCTTTGCCAATGGGCCCAGGCTGCAGCAGCACATCACAGGCTCAGGGGTGCCCCAGTCTCACCAGCACCTCCCTTGCTGCAGTTTGGCCTCCCCAAAAAGAGGGAGGCACGGCCACCTTGCCCCAAGGAGCACTGGTGACCACTCCCACACGTGGCTTCCAACACCACTATTGCCTCTGAGGGAAGGTCAGGGGCTTGCACCGACCCTGTCCTCTCACAGAAGGAGCTTCTGAGTGATGAAGTGTTGGGAAAGAAATGCTGGAATACCTGAGGAAGGAAAACACAGGAGGCAGTGATGGGGGCTGTGAAAAGCAAACATGTGCCCGATGCAGAGCAGAGCTGGGCTGGATGCAGCGTTGCCACGTCAGGGAGCTCAAACTCATCTGCTACTCTATTTCCTTTAAAATTTTATCTGTGGAGGCATTGAGTAGCTCAGAGGCAGCCCCACAGCCCCCACCAGGCCGAGGTGCTGCAGAACGTGCCTGCAGCAGCATCCCCAGCACAGGGGATGGCTCCCTGCCCTGCTCCCGGCGGGTACCACATTCCTGCCCTGGTTTTCAGGGTCTGCCTTCCCAGCTTTTCCCTTCTCACCTGCTAAAGAACAACATCTACTCAGTCCCAATCCTCATTTTGCAACAGGCACCAGTGCTTACTCGGTGCATTCAAAGCTTTAGCAGATAATTTTGCTTTTATTCTCTTTGGTGTGAAAAACAGCTTTCAGGAGCAGGCTCGGAAATATCTATTATCCTCCCGAGTCACTTCACACCACAGTATTAAACAAACAAAACAAAAAAAAGCAAGAAGGAGGCTTTAAGTCATTAGTACTGACGCTGCCTTTGGAGCCTGTGGAGATGATTTGGGCTTACTCACAGTTCTGCTCTTGTTTTTTGGAGATGTGTGGCTGCCTCAGTGACAGTGAGGATGTTCATGGAGATTCCATAAGTGCAAAAGAAAAAGCTGCTGCATGACCCACCACCAGTGGGGATCCCTCTGGTGCTGCAGAGCCCCAGGGAGATGCTGGAGAGACGAATCCCAGAAATCATGGAGAAATACAGCAATGCAGGGGATCAGAGAGCAGTGAACACTCTGGGGCTCAACTGTCCCACCCCAGCACAGCATCCCACAGCACCCCACACGTGGGGATTCAGTCCCAACACAGCCTCCCAGCCCCTTCCTATTCCTAATGATAATGGGAGGAAACTCTCATTTCCTGCCCAGAACAAATATTTTCCCCTAACAGACACCGAGCCCTTTGCTGTGAGCTTGAGAAATCCATTTGCTCAGACAGGTCAGAAGTGATCACTGTGTATTTATTAATTTATTTATTTACAGGTTGCCCTTCCCAGCCTTTCACCTCTGCCTTCTCCTCTGCATCCTCCTGGGATGTGGCAGGGCATCCCTGGAGCACTGCAGCCCCTTGATGCCTAAAGAGGCCAACCTAGAAACAGAGACCGGACAGGAGGAAGGGAATAAAGGTGGATATTTATTTGAAAGGCCTTCAGAGGCACACCCTGGGCAGGCCAAAGGCTGCACCCAAGATGGACCCCGAGTCACGAGTTCTTCACACTTTTATAGCTTTGCTCCATTTGCATCTCAACCCAATTTCACCAATTAAACTTTAGCTAATGATGGAATTTCCCCTCAGCTTGCCCCCCTTCTCAAGATGCTGGGTTACACATTTTGGGCCTAGGCCGGGCTGGGTGTCCTTGGAGAGCAGCCTGGAGAGGCTTTGTTCTGTCTGTCTCAGCATGAGAGAGCAGCAGCTCCCAGGCTACGGGACACTGCAGAGTTACACACTGGGAATGCAGGATTTGAAATACATAAAACCTAAATCATCACCCTCATGCCAACGCACTCAGTGCTGCCAGGAGCCCAGTGGGGACAGTGGCAGGGGGCAGGGCTGCTCCCCCACTGATGCTTTTCCATCCATGGATTTCAGTGGAAAAGGGTGAGCCTGAATCTGACTTGTCCCCAGAGCTGGCAAAACTTCAGGATTTGGGGTGGCTCATCTTTGGTGAAATTCAGTGATCTGACTTGTCCCAAGTTAGGACGCAACATCACTAATATGGAATTATTCTTTTAATTATTCTCAGCCCTATTCCATTTTCATACTTGGAAATTTTCAGCATAGAAGTAATATTTCTGTTACGCCACTGTGGTTCTCACTTCGAGGCCTGAATTATAAGGCAGGACCTTATAAAAATTAAAACCAAACTTCATGTCACTGTTTCAGCAGCACTGCAAAGAGAATACCAGCAAGTAAAGGGATAAAATCATATTGTGGGTGACCAAAAATCCAGAGTTTGTGGCACCTGCACCCACTGCCCCCACCTACCAAGACCTCCTGCAAATGCAATGCAGACTTGAAATACACCTAATTTTTCTGCCACAGCCTCAACCTCGGGCCAACCCTGAGTATCTTTCTCTGGAAAGGAAAAATGAAGTGCCCTTATTTAAGTACTTACTTATTTATTATTTATTTAGCACCATTTCCTGAAATGCTTTGGGAGAGTTTTGCAAGGCAAGTGGTTCCAAGTAACTCCCAGTAGCTCCTAACTGGCCCAGTAGTTCCTAGAGTCCTGGGGATTTCTTTGTAAAGCATGAAAAATCTCTTTTGGCTTCTTTGAGCCAAAATGCCACTTTTGAGCACGCTGACTCCTTCAGGGGTGAATCTCTGTGCTCTCTAAAAGCTGTTTTTTGGAGTCACACAGCACACAAGCCTGGGGACAGGAGGGTTAATCAGCACGTGGTGGATCAGATGTGCATCCTCGGGATACAACTGGATTTTGTCCATGTTTGGGACAGACACTGCCAAGCTTTGTTTGTGTTCCCAGCCCTGTGCTCCCACGTGAGTGTGAACAACGGGTGCAACGCTCAGCCCTGCATCCCTGGGCCTCAGGGTGGGATGGAGCTGGGAGCAGGGGATGGAGCCAGGAGCAGGGGATGGAATGGGATGGGATGGAACTGGGAGAGACCTCAGAGCCCCTTCCTGTGCCTGAGGGTGCTGCGCTAGAGCTGGAGAGGGACTTTGGACAAGGGAGTGCCAAGATAAGGGGAATGCCTTTCTGCTCCCATAGGGCAGAGTTAGACGGGATTTTGGGAAGAAATTCTCCCCTGGGAGGGTGGGGAGGCCCTGGCACAGGGTGCCCAGAGAAGCTGTGGGTGCCCCTGGATCCCTGGAAGTGCCCAAGGTCAGGCTGGAATGGGGCTTGGAGCAGCCTAGGATAGTGGAAGGTGTCCCTCCCACCTTCAAACCAGCCAGTTTCTTTTGATCCTGAACCAAAGGCTTTTTCCCACCAAGCCACAAACTGACCTTTGCAGACTCTCATTCCTGTTTATTTAAAAAACACTGGGGCTTGGAAGCTGGAATCTCTCTCAGAAGTTACATCAATAGCAAACTATTTCCTGGGATACGGATGGAATTTAAAACCTCCAGTTTTTTGCCTATCACTACATTTGGAAATATTTGTCACCGGCTCGAGTGGGTGCTGACGCCAACCAAGATCACTGCCACCCCTCGTGTCCTCTCCAGCAAGCCTGAAAGGTGCCAAAACTCAAACAGAAAATCTTCTTACGTGAAAATTAGAGAATTTTACCCCTCAAGGAAAGGCTTGGGTGCTCAGAGAGGAGAGGTCCCTTCTCCCACCATGCAGTTTGGAACTTCTTCCCCCTCAGTGCCAAGACCAGCCTGAAATTTCAGACTGGTAGGCTGTTTACTTCAGCTTTGGGAGTGTAGAGACTCCTTTGTGCATGGATCCTCATGGAAACTGCCATTATTCCTAAGTTTGGGAGGGAAAACAAGGCAGGGGAGCCAGCCAGGCTCCCAGCCATGGGGAGCATCACACACTTCACTGAGTCAGGAGACCCTCTGGATCTCCAGCCCAGGCTGGAGCTGATTTTAACCCTGAAAACCACAAGAACCACACATCCTCATTTCGGGGGGATGCTCCTGGGATTCCTGGTGCAGATGACTCCATCCTCTGAAGGCACGTGCTCCTCGTAGGACAGTGAGGTCACCCCGTGAAAGGCTCTGTCTGTCCAGGCAGCCAGAACCACGTCAATGGTCCCCTTGTGCCCAGACCCTTCCCACCCCAGGCACCCCTCGGGCACAAAGTCCTCTCTGTAACTCACCCTCCCCAGGCACAGCCAGGGCTTCACCCTCACCACCTCCCCAGCTGGTGTGCACTGCTGACAGCACCCTCTCAGCCACCCATCCCTCACAGGGGAGAAGCCATTTGTGAGCTCATAACCACAGGATGCTCTCCATAAGCCATGGAGATGCAAGGGAATATTGCATTTTGATTGCCTTATTTATTCTACAGTAGCTACCCTCTGTCCCACATACTGCAGGACATTATATAATACAGAGTTTCACAGAGGAGAAGCACTTTGTGAGCTGCCTGGGAATCCTCAGTGTCCATGGCTACAACCTTTGAAGAAAATTTAATGGATATAGAGAAAACTCAGGAGGAAAAGACCAGGAGCACAGTATTCGTCAGGAGAGATGTAGCTCTTCAAACTGCAGCTTCTCTGAAGGCTCACAGAGAGGCCAAAACCCTGTAGAGCCACCAGAAATGGGGCACAAGTGCCACCTCCAAGCCTTCATTTGCTACCAGTGCACAGATCCTACGACTGGGAGGAACCAATATCTCTCACCATGTCTGACAACTCCTGTCAGCAGTGCAATGCCTTACACGCCTCTGAGGTATCTGTGCCTTTCTTCTCATGAAAAGTTGTATTTTCAAACTCTACAGCACCACCCTCCATTTCCAGCCAGGGCTACTCCTGTTTGGGGTGTGTGCTGCAGGGAACATGCCTGGGTTGAACAAATACATATATATATATATATATA
>VWZT01000184.1:126527-158353 GCA_013397055.1 Pachycephala philippinensis
ACTCAGGGTGGCAGTCCTCGGTGTGAGGGACGTGTCATGTGTCCCCTGCAGTGCCCAGAGGCTGTGTGAAGGACAGCAATCTGCACACACCAACATCAGGGCTGGCCATGGCTCAGCTTCCCGTCAGTGACTCAGCCAAGCCACCAAACCCAGTGTTTGTGCTGCCACGAGGCATTTAGGCACACAGCACCCCAGATCCCAGGAAATGTTCACACCAGGATGTCAGAAAGCAGCAGATGTGGAGGTGGGACGTGTCAAGTTCCTCTGGAGAAGAATTGCACCAGACCATGAGAGAGGAAAACCCAGAGGGTGTCTCTCCACCACACAGCATCCCTGGCAGAGAGTGCTTTTATTTTAGAAAATCCATCTTCTCACCTAATTCACCCAGATGCTTCCCCGAGTGCCTTGCAAAGGGTAAGACCACTCATTCCTGCCAAAATCAGCCCATCTGGGAGGACTCGTGGGGTCTAAGCCACCTCCCATCACCTCTGCGACACTTCTCATCTCCCATTTATTTTAGATGCACCCACATGAGATAAAGAAAAAGCAGCTCTTTGAAAAACCTCCCAATTCACGGAAAAATCTGATCCCAGCCATTTCTGATCATGGCCTTCTAGTAGGGACACAGTCCCTGGGGCTGTGAGGCCAAGAGCACTGTGCCTAGGAAGGAGAGCAAGCTGTGAGGAGATTCATTAACACTCTGTCACAACAACAGCTGGGATCACAGAGGCTGGATGTGTCCTCCTTGGGTTTGTGCTTCACATGGAAAGGAAGAATAAAAGGCTGGAAAGCAAGCCCAAACCTTACCCTGAAATGAGAGGATGGTTCATGTCCTTGTGTTAAGGAGGTCAGAGATGCCAGGCCAGGTACCCAAACTCTCCTTGATTGGGGTGAAGAATAGAAACCAGCGTCTTCCCACCTGACCTGCCTCCAGACTTGGGATAATTAAATGACACCTCATCGTCACCCACTCACCTGAGACCCCCTGGTTCACTCCCAGTTCCAAGGCAAAGAGTTCATGGGCATTTAAAAGCAGCAGAAGGATTGTCGTGGTGCCTGTGCTTTTAAAAATCATTGCTATTTCAATGACAACCATGTGCATGGTTTGGTTTCTGCCCGAAGTTGAAGCCTGTCTGGTTTGGTGCCGTATGAGTAAATAATAAAGGGAGGGATATGGGCTCACCTCCCCTCTCTGGGCTATGGGAATTGCAGACAGCAGAGACACAACCAGGATTTTGAGGAATTAAAGGCAATATTTTCCTAAGTATTTTCCCTCCCAGCTTAACTTTAACATTTAGATTTCTCTCTTAATTAGCCCAGTTATGTGGCCATGTAATTGCTTCCAGGAGCGGCTCCCTCCCCTCCTGCCTGGCCTAAATATCCCTCCTGGTATGAAGAAAACATTTCTTTCAGGTCAAATTATTTTTATTTTGATTCTGGTACCGGGTTTCAGGCCTATAAACACATGTGGTTACCAGCACAAGTGAAAAATTAACCGATCTGCTGCCAGAGCCAGAGGCTGATCCCGTACCCAGCACCTCAAAGCTCAGTTCCCACTTTGACAGTAGCACCCAGGGACTCAAGGAATGCCCCATGCCTCAGTTTCCCCATCTGAAAAGAGAATCCTTTTTGGATAACTGGGAAGTCCAGTCTGGACACCTTGGCTGTCCTTTGCTTTGCCCATTGTACACGAGGTGTTTCTACCCCACATAAAGCCAGACTTGAGCACACGTGCAGCCCCACAGACACTTGCCATTATTTCACCTCTTCCTCTGAAACCACCCAACTTTGCACTCCCCTGGACTGGAAGCATTAAAAGCAGCCTGGGGGATACCCAAATGTGCAGGGTTTTCTCGAGCACACTTATTCCCCACGAGGAATTAGCTGGTTTTCCTGGCATCCCCATCCCGGGGAGGGCTCTGACTGTGCCCCACCAAAGGCAAGAATGCTCCCCATGACTTGCCTCATCCTGCTCGTCCCTCTGTGCCAGTCCTCCCACGCCGAGAGCCGCCTGCCAGCGCTGCTTTCCACAACCCCACAGCTCTGAAACCCTTGCATGGCTTTGCTTTCTCCCCACTCTGCTGCAGCCCTGCCACCCCACACCCAGCAGCACATCCCTGCCGTGGGGGTTCACCATGGGCACCCCAGCCTGGCTGGGTTTCCTGCCTGGAAACTGAGAATATCCGTGGGACCTGCTTGGCCTGGATCCCACCGGGGAGTTCCTTAGTGATGGATGCTGTTGTTGGTTGTTGGTTGTAGCAACCAGCGGGCGCTCGGCAGCAGCTGCGGCCACCCAGCCTGGAGCAGAGGGACCGCAGGGGCTGGGAGAGGGGTGCTCACTGACATTAGGAGAGATGCTGCACCAGGAAACCCCTTCCCATTCCTACAGAGTTTGTGCCACGCACTGTGGGGCTCCAGACCCTTTCCTTGTGGTATTGCATCTCGCAGAGGCTGAGCCACCCCAACCCTGAGCAATGCTGAGCGTTCAGGCATTGCTTTCGCACTTTGGAAGATGTTTTGATGTGGAGGACAGCAGCCAGAGAAAACACAGCTATTCCTCAGGCTGAGGGTTTTCCAGGAACATGGACTGAGCTGCTTTCGGACATCCAAGTGATTCGATTTTTTGTCATCCTTGGATCACCCACCCATGTCAAAGCCATGGCCATCCAAATTATAAACATAATTGCTGGGCTCAGCATCCACTGGAGGGAAAGGGAAGCTCCTGCTGACCCTCAGGATCTCCTTGGCCAAGCCCTTTTTTTCCCAGCCAACAAACTTTCCCCCTTGGACTGATGCAATGGAGAAGCTGCCTCACAACATCCCCGGAGGGCAACAAAGGTCTGTCCAGCCAGAGCCTGGACACTCTCCTCCTTCCCTGTCCATCACAGCAGAGAACCACAGAATGACCTGGACTGAAAGGGTCCCTAAAGCCCACCTCATTCCACCCCCTGCCATGGACAGGAACACCCTCCACAGGACTGGATTGCTCCAAGGCCCATCCCACCTGGCCTTGAACAATCCCAGGAAAGTGAAATGATGCTTGTCTGCTTGTACAGAGAGAATTAGAGGGGGCAGTTGTGCTGTTCCACCCTGTGGCTAGTAAAATATAACAACACGTGTACGTGGTTTTGACTGTCCGTCCAGCTTATTATCTAATAAAATAAGCTTGGCATAATAAATGTTGTTGCCGTGATTTACGAAAAGACAAGAGCAATGCTCATGTTTTTCGCCTGATCTCACCCAAATATGTGACTCCTTCACCCTTTTTATCCACTAAGCTCCTCTGGGGGAGGAAAAGATGATCTCTTCCTCCAATACCAATTCCTGCACTCCTTCAAACACCCTCTGCGCTGCCAAGCACAGAAAATATCATGTTCTTGTAAGGAGAAAATGCACACAGAGAGTTGGATCTCACCCACTGGGTGTTTCCCAGCTGTTGCTCCATCCCCACCTGGGGAATTTCTCCCAGCAGTTTCCCTGCAGACAACAAGGGGATGCCTTGCACCAGACAGGCTTTGCTGGCCCCAGCACCACAAAAAACCTTTAGGGCAAACACTCCCAACACGGGGGACTCTGGGAAGAAGCACAGCAGGCAACCACATGGAACTGAAAGCATGGGGGAAATTTTAAGGCCAGCAGAAGGTGACAGCCCACCCTGGGAGGTGGTCAGGGTGCCCCTGCTCCCACAGGGAGAGCCCTGGGGCCTTCACAGCCCCCATTATCTCCATCCCACACAGAGCTGATGGTGCCACTGACTTTGCGACTGTAAATTATTGATGTGGGAAATGTCAAATCATAAAACTGCAGGAAATCTTATGAGTGTGGAAGGGAAACGTTGTCCTTCAATGCAGCCTCAGCTCCATCTCTTGTTAATGTCTGGTCACTTGGTCCAGCAGGGAGAGGACCAAGGAGCAAAATCCTCACTGATTTGTGCTTTCAGATCTGTTATCTGGCTCTGCACAGCAGATCGAAGAGGGAGGTTGTGCTCTGTGTTTGCAACTGAAAATGAAACGTGATAACATCTCCAGAGTGGAAAATTACAGAGCCTAAGAGCGAGTAAAGCCCATAGCAGTAAGAATTCAGCACCTGACGGAGCCAGGGCTGGGTGCCTTGGGGTGCTGCCTTCATCTCACCATGGCAGGCCCTGGGCTCGTCTCCCCTGAACTCAAAAATGTGGGGTTTAACATATTCCTGCCCAAAATCCACGCCAGAAGGAAATGATGACATGGTGGACTCGGCGTGCAAAAACCAGTGCGGAAGAGAAATGCGTGAATTTGCTAAAGAAATCCATCGGGGAGGGAACGGGTGATTCTGCCTGGACAGAAGGATGTGTTTCCCCATAACACCCACATTACTACTCGTGCTGCACACCCACACCGGACGGGTGAAGGATGCCGAAGGCTCTTGAGCAAAGCAGAGAACAAGCAAGCAGAGAACAAGCAAGCAGAGAACACCCGAGCCCCTCGCAGGGACGGCCCCGCCGCCTCTTACCTGGGTCATCTTGGCGAGGTCCAGCGAGGGCCGCTGCTCCTGGAGCTCCTCCGGCCTCCTCCGCTTGACGCCGACCTTTTTGTCGTTGAGGACGCAGGGCTGGGAGCGGCTGCGGGACAGGCCGGCGGCGCGGCGGCCCAGCTCGGGCGTGGAGGCGGGCGTGCTGCTGGCCGAGGGCGCGCCGGACTCCGAGCACGAGAAGCGCTCGTGCGAGCAGGACAGGGACCTCTGCATGTCCACCCTGTCTCCCCCGTACCCTCCGGCAGCCGATTTCCTGGGCTGGCCCCCCGAGCGGCCGGGCAGGGCGGGGTGCTCGGCGCAGAGCGGGTTGGAGCGGGCGGGCAGGCTGAAGCTGGAGCTCCTCTGCATGGTGGCCGCGCCGTTGGAGTAGCGCTGCACGCTGCCGCCGCTGTAGCAGCGCCGCTTCTCCACCGGCGTCCACACCTTGGAGCCCAGCGGCCTCCAGGAGGTGCCGCAGCCCGACATCTCGTCCGAGAAGGACAGCGAGCGGCACTGGCGCTTGCTGGGAGGCGCGGAGGGGTTGCCGTGCGGGTCGCTGAGGCTCAGCTCCTTGATCAGGTTGGTGACGGAGCAGGTGCCGGCCGCGTCCCTCGGCCAGCGCGGGCCCTCCTCGCCCTTGTCCGACAGGCAGTCCCAGATGCTGGCGCCCGGCTGCTCGAGCTGAAGTGGACATTTCCTGCTGAGATCTCTCCATCTGTCATTTTCTGGTTCAGAAAGGAGGGAAAAAAAAAAGAAAAAGAAAAAAAAAACAACACACACGCACGGGCATTAGCGTTAATTAATTCTGCGACTCGCTTTCTATCGTCCATAAACAAAAAGAGTAGCATATGGGACGTTTTCCAGTGCAAATTAATTAACTCTTGGAATATGGTTTCCCGAACTGCCAGCAGAGCGGGCTGTGTGGTGTAGATGGAGAGAGAGACAAAGTGACAGTCCCAGCAGGAGCAAAACTGCTAGAAGAAGATAAAAACATGCCTCTGAATATTCCAGGTTGCGCTGGCTAAGGGGAATTCAGCAGTATAAAATGCTGTGGCTGTTGGTTATCTCTGTGCTAAATCATGTCTCAGATGTGTGCGGTTTGTCCTGGGCTCCGCAGCTGATAATTGCCTGAATTTACAGCTGAATTTAAAAAACACAGAATCGTTGGGGTTGGAAAAGCCCTCTAGGATGGGAACCATTAACCCAGCACTGCCAAGGCCACATTAACCCATGTCCCCAAGTGCCACATCCACACGGCTTTTAAATCCTTCTGGGGATGGGAACTCCACCACTGCCCCAGGGCTGCTGTGCCAGGGCTGGACAGCCCTTTCCATGAAGAAATATTCCCTAAAATCCAATCTAAATCTCCCTTGGTGCAACTTGAGGCAGTTTCCTCTCGTTATACTACTTTTTTACCTGGAAGGAGACCCCCACCTGGCTGCACCCTCCTCTCAGGGAGTTGTGGAGAGTGAGAAGGTGGCCCCTGAACCTCCTTTCCTCCAGGCTGAGCTCCTCAGCTCCCTCAGCTGTTCTCATCAGATTTATTCTCCAGATCCTTCCTCAGCTTCCCACCGATAGCCAGGTCCAAAGAGAGGATTGAGGAGGATGATCTCATTCCCGCACACAACAAAAGGAGAAAGCAAAGCACCCTCCAGGCTGGGCTGCCCTGCAAAGGATCGGCCTCTCTGCAGAAACACCTTCAACACTCAACAGGAAAACCATGGCACTGCTGCAGTGGAAAAAAGTCATCAGCCACCAGCCTCTCACCGGTGCCTGTTTTTGTCATTGGCTGCTGCAAACAGAGCCCAGCCGCACTGGAGAGCCGCCGCTGCCAAGTTTCACATGATTGTATCTAAACCATGAAATATTTTGGGGGGCTTTTTGGGTATTTCCACTCAGGCAAGCGGAGGATGAATGAAAAGCCGTGCCCAGCCTGCAGCTGCAGGTACCAGCCTGGCAGGGAAGAGGCAACGGTGCAGAACGCTTCCGACTAAGGTTTCAAGTCAGGAGGTCAGATTTGGGGCCCCGTGCACCACTCTTGGCCGATTTTCCCACTTCTCCCTGCCTCCAGCTGCTGCCACAACAGCTCCAGCCACAAACAGCCCGGCTCTGCCCGCAAGAACCGCACGGCATTTCAGCTGTTGCTCTCCTCATTTCAATAAACACAATGAAAAGTGAGAAATCGGCGCTAGACAACCCCATCTATGTTTAGATCTTTATTATTTTTCCTCTGTACTACGCTGCCAGCGGAGAGATTTCTTGGGTCAGGTCAGCAGACAAAAGAAACAGAAATAGAAGCCGATTTTTCATGGCAAGCTGCCACAATCCTCTGGCCGGAGACTGTACAAAAGGCCTTGGTGAGGAGGATACAGGACACCTTCCTCTTTCACCCCTGCTTCAGCACAAACAGCTATAAATCTTCCAAACCTGGCAAAGAAAATGGTGAAAGCACCACTATCCCCAGCCTCAGCTTGGGGTTATTTGCTTTTCCCCTTGCACAACGTGAGCTGGCACAACCTGGCCCCTCTGAGCCCCCAGCCATCACTGACCAGCCCCAAAATACCATGTAGTCCAGAAAATGGGTTTTCAGTGCAAACAGAAAGCAGGTTGCCCTGAAAAAATATTGAAAATGGGGTAGTCTAAGGGCCGAGGGTGTAATTAAAGAACTCTAGAAAGCCTTATTGAGGAAAAGCTGCTGGTTTTCTGCTCAGTTTTTGAAGACTTAAGATTCCCATCCTGCACATGTTGATAATGATAATTGCACTGGAACCATTAATTCTGCTGCTGTTAAATATGTATTAATTTTCTTAAATTACAAACCTCAGCCTGGTTTTACCCTGAGGCAGCAATTTGTTCCAGGATAAAACCCACCACGAGAACCCCTTGGCCTGGAAGTGAGCTGCCTGGCTGGAAAACTCTCCTTTGCCTATTGGAAAACAAAGGGACAACCAGAGCACGGTGTAAGTGCAGCCCGAGGGGCTCTTGCCCTGCTTGAACAGGTCCTTCTTGGCCAGATGAAATAGAATCTTCTGGATTTTGACTTAAAACTGCAAAAGTAAACGCTGACACCTTAACAAAACCCAGCTGTTCTCCTGCAAAACCTTCCCCACATCAAATGAACCCTCGCCATGCTCGTGGGCTGAAGTCACATCCCAAAATTGGGGAGATTGGTGGTGTCCTCCATCCTTGAGAGCTTTGCACTGCCCCATGGAGAACAGGATCCACCCTCGGAGCATCACAGCCAGGTTTGCAAACGCTGAGCTCCAGGATTTGCAGGAGCAGTGTACAGGCACATCAGGCACTCTGCAGCTCTGTGATGGCCCCGGGCTTTTTAAACGACTGCTGTGCTCCTCTGGTGACACAGAGTAAATTTTAATGACCACTCATAACCACAGAGAAGAAGGGTGTAAAACCAAAACGCTGACACAACTTTAACTACGGCGACACAAATGTGCTGCTATAATATTTTTACAGTTCCTTTTTATACATAATGCATGATCCTTCTGCTCAAGTTTCCTCCGTGTTCTTTTCCCATGAAATAACTTACATTAATACATAATTTATTATGGCAACTTGTAAAGCAATTAGGGGTTTCAATCAATTTTTCTTATCCTTTTTGGCAGATAAATTCAGTTTGGAACCTAACCCAAACATTTGTCTGCACACAGGTGCGCATCCAATTCCCTTTTTTTCCCGTGTTGTTCAAGTTGAATTTTGGTCTCACAGCCCCTGTGCACAGGGCAAAAGGCAGCCTGCATTTTCCACTGCCCCCTATTTATGTTCAGGAGATAATTTCTAAGTATGGAACCCATTTAATGGTGGTAATTAGCTGATGGCAGTGCCAGGGAGCTTTCCTTGTGCAGAAATAATATGAAAATACGATGGGCAGAGCTGTGCTTCAATAGGAAATGAAAACAACAGCCCCAAAACCTACTCTGAAGATTAAACACACCTGTGGGCTCCTCGTGCCAACAGCCTGCACGGGGGAGGGAAATCCCCAACCTCGACAGTGAAACGTGCCCAGCTCTTCAATGGGATCCTCTGGAGGGGTGTCCCTGCTCCAGCTGCACCTCACCAGAATTCCCTGCACAGCTTTTTCTCTTTGCAGGGTGATGGTGCTTAAATGTGCATCAAGATGCTCTACACTGATGGCCTTTCCAAAAAAACCCTGAAACCCCAGAAAACCCTGGTTCAGAGAGAGGAGGCATGCAAGCCTGGCAGGTGCTTTCAGGATGCAGTCAAGGGCCATCACCCCCAGGAAGGGGTTCAAGGTTAGATTCAGTGATCTTGGAGGTCTTTTCCAACCTTAATGATTCCACGAGGTGGCTTTTCTCCTGGTTTCTTGGCTTTCCTCTGTCACCCACGGATGGGGAAAAGCCACTTCCAAGAAAGAGCTGTGCAGCAGTGAGCCCAGGGCTGCAGCCCTGCCCCGGCACGCTGGGAATGGTGGCATTGCCAAACGTGGTGGAGGAGTGATGTGAGAGTGCCAAAAGACAGACAAACCCACCTGTGGCCTCCATCCCTCACCCTGCTCTGCTGCAGCACTCCAGGAGGACAAACTCTGAGAGAGACCTCCAAGGGAAAATGGAAATGATGGCTGCTTTGGGAAGAGCACTTCCCAGAGGATGAGTGCGGGATCTGCCCCCAATGGGCTCAAAGCCATCCTCCTCCTCCTCCTCCCTTTTACAGTCAGGGCTGGGACTGGGATCCTGCATGTGCAAGCACCTTGTCACAGCCTCAATAAAACCCTGCCTGCAGCTTCCCTCAGAGATAATTTCTTGCTTACACAGAAAACAGGAGGTCACGGCTGTCAGCACACACCTACTGAGTTTCTCTTACTGGGTCAGGTTGGACAGGGCTTGGAGCAGCCTGGGACAGGGGAAGGTGTCCCTGCCATGGCAGGGGGTGGAACAGGATGGGCTTTAATGTCCCTTCCAATCCAAACCATTCTGGGATTCTGTTACTTTTGACTTCCTATATTGGAAATTTTCTGTCTTTGGGTGGATGGCAAAAGACACGGGCAGGGACACCTTCCACTATCCCAGTTTGCTCCAAGCCCCATCCAACCTAATCTTGAACATTTCCAGGGATAGGGCAGCCACAGCTTCTCTGGGCACCCTGTGCCAGGCCCTCACCACCCTAATGCACCAACTTTCTAATATGCCACTTTTTCTAGCACAGTCATTGATATCTTCACTGGAGACCTGCCATGGAGACTGCTGAGGAAGGAAAAGGGAAAAAAAGAGGAAAAAAACCCCAAAGTATACATCAACAGGACAGTTCTTACACTCCTGGGTGTTTCAAGGACCCATCAACGAGAAGGGAAAGCAAAAGTTGTAGAATTTATAGTTTTAGGCATTTCACCTTTTATCTTCCTCCAGGCAAAGGGCTGTATAAAGCTAAAACCCCATCTTTTTAGTAGTATTATCATTTCACTGGCAGAAATATTTCTTACAAATCTAAAACCCAAAAGATTATTTAGGCCACCTTGAGAATTGGACCTAACCATGCATCATCCAATATATCAAGTCTTTAACAATGTTTACTCAGTATACTGAGCTTGGTTACAATCTATAATCCATTTTCAGATTCTTGCAGTGTTTAGCACCTTTTGAGGAAAGCTCCAGGGTCTGGATGATGCTCTCCCTGGCAGAGGCTGGGCTTCCTTCTCCCCTGCTGCCCCATGGCTACAGGGTCCAGAAACAAGCTGCCTTCCTGCCCAAAGCTGCCCTCACCCCAAAGGCACCAGGAAGACTCTTTTCTAAGATCCTCTTTTGTCTAAAACCCGAGAAAAATCAGCCAACTTCCCTCCAAACTTTAACATACAAAGGACTGTGAGTCTTTGTCTCACACTGTCTGTGCTACCAGTCCAAACTTCATTGTGTTTATTTATCTCAGTGCTTTCCACCGACAGGGCCTTGGCCCTTTGACCTGAAATATTCCCCCATTTTTGCATTTCAATAGTAACCTATTTAAAAAGTCAAGCAAGTTTTCACCCTGGATTAGTGATCGTGGCCCACATTTGGGGACATCAAGAAGAACACTCAGGGAAGATGCCTGAAATGAAACCCAAGCCAAGCAATGCCCTCACACGAGGGAAGGATGGGCTCCTCTTGACTGGGCGTGACAGAGACCACGCCAGGGCAAGCTGAGGTCAAGGAGGTGACATTCAGTTCCCCCAGAAGGAGGATAATTTGGCAGCCATGAGGACGAAAAGGCAGAAGGCTTTGTAAAAGCCCTTAAAGACAAGCTGCTTCTCAATTAGGCAGAGACTCTGCGTATCTGCTGGAGAGCCTGCCAGTGCCACAGTGCAAGACAAAACCATCTGATTCGGGTTCTTTGTTCCTCACTCGTGTTTGAAAGGCAGGAGAGAGGGAACGGGCTGTCTCTATCCCTTCTTGACTCTGGAGCTTGTGATTTCCATCTGAAAAAACCCACAAATGCTCTGCATCTCCCCACAATCCCAATGTCTGGAGCTATCAGAGAGCTTGGGAGATATCTCCTGTGAGAGCATGTGCCCGGCTCTCATTAACGCTAATGAGAGTTGTGTCCATGAAGAAAAGGGGCAGCCTCTTTGTCTGTGAGGGGTTGGCTTTCACAGCAAGGAGCTTGGCTCAAACTTGACCTACAATTTTAATTGGGTTTTGAGGCCTCGCCCAGCGAGTGGCTCCCCGCTACGAACGCCAAAGAGCACAGCACAACAGGACATCCTCTGGCACTATCAGTTTTTCAGGGTCTGCCAAGGCACCAATCTTCCATCCATTTCGGTGGCTGTTCAGCACAAAAATTGATAGCAAGCTCTGACATAAAAGGCTTCGAGCATATTATATCGTGGTTACTATCAACAGCAAAAATTAGACATTTTTGTTGTTGTTTGAGGTCTGTCCAACCACTTTGTGCCAGGTGGTAGAACATCTTAGTGATAACGCTGTTATTTATTGCTTGCATCATGCAAACAGTCAAGAACTGTCTGGGCTGGATACTCAAACACAGCCTCAGATCCCAAATGTTTATAATCTCAATAATAATAACTCTAAAAATAAGCAGATGTATCGAAGGGGAGGGGAAAGGAGATGAGCAAGTCACTCAGCAATGGCAACAGGGCACAACAACCGCCTCTGGGGAGGAGAGTGGCACAGGTGTGGTGGGGTGGGTGCCCCTCCATCCCCAGAATCTTCAGGGGAGTGGTTTTGGAGACATCCAAAAGTCAGGACATCTTCCCACCCATGGCCACGAGGAAGGGGGAGGTGGAGGAAACACGCAGGGAAGGTTCTGTTACTCACCCATCACGCCACAAGAGAAGAGGGTAGGTCCTTGACTCATCTTTGGAGTGTGCTGCAAAAAACCAGAAACACTATTCACTTCTCGCAGACTCGACCTGGGCACCAGACACCACCCTGCCTCCAGCCTGGGCAAAGCCTTCCAGGGCCCAGTTCCAGCAGGGACCAGGGGACACACCCAGCCACCTTTCCTCAATGAAATCGACTCTAATCAAACTGTGCAGAGTCCTTGTCAAGGCCTGAGCTTGCAGATCAAGCGTCCTGCAGCCAGTCCTTACCCCAGGGAAGAGCTGCAGCGAGGTCCCCATCTCCAGGACCCAAAACTCCGGAGAAACTAAAATGGGAGCTGCAATTCAGTGGTAATTCTGGACTGGGCAAGAAAGCAGCAGAAGTGGTATCTTGGACCTCATCCAAGCCCATTAAGGCCCCCCCATCTAGGTACAAAGCAGCTATTTAGCTTTTTTAAGCATATAATGTGTTTCTAAGGCAAGGCGTCCTCACCTCAGCACTTCTGAAAAGTCTGCGCTGAGATTGTGCTGATTTGCACTAAAAATAGGGGGAAATGCCACTGTATGGGTACAAAATAACCCTGGTTGCTTTTTACACTCTTTTTTTTCCAAGAATTTTCCTCTTGACAGCATAAGAGACACCATCAGACTTCTAAAAATGAGCATGGATGGGTTCACATATAATAAATCAATATGTTATCCACAGCTGCATGCCATTCCAGCTACGCCTGCAAAAACACACTTTCATACTAATTGTTCCTTTATTATCCCTAAAAATATCCACATTCTGGCTTCTGAAGTGTCTATCCTGGCAGCACCGTCCCATCTGACTGAGGCTTTACATCATCTGAGGGAAGCACCAGCACGGCCCCCACGTTCATCTGCACTGCCATAATTGTGTTTTCTCTGGCATTTCTCCACTGTACTCACACCTTCCCTCCTGAGCCATGTTTTACACGTTGCCTGCCCACATAACTGTGGAAACTCAGAATGGTTTGGGTTGGAAAGGACCTTAAAGCCATCCAGTTCCACCTGGGCAGGGACACCTTCCGTGTGTCCAGGTTGCTCCAAGTCCTGTCCAACCTGGCCTTGGACACTTCCAGGGATGGGGCAGCCACAGCTTCTCTGTGCCAGCATCTCCAGTGCATAATAATAAATAATAAAAAACCAAATGATGGCACCTGAGCAATCCAATAAAGGATCCCACTTCATACACAGAATGCTGGAAATACTGAATACAGAGGGATAGGGAGGCATAAAACAACTCTGGGGTGTAGATGTGGGGAAGGTAAATAAAGGTCAGTCACCTTTGGAGCGTGTGCCACTTTTCTAGGTGAAGCAAGGATGTCTCCATCTGTCAAGCCCCACCTCATGATGCATCAGTAGAATTAATCAGGAGGCAGAGAGGACAGGCAGCTGTCTCCAAGGAGCAGCCAAAGTGGAGCAAAGACGGAAGTGGGACAAGCGTCAGAGAAGGCAGGGGCTGTGCCAGTGCACATCTGTGTGCCAGCCCCAGGGACCAGACTCTGTCTGCAAATGCAGGAGGGAGAGGAATCTGACAGATGTCCCATATTGAGTATAATTACCATTTGGTAAGGATTTTGTCTTTATACCCAACTGGGAGCTGAACCAAAGAGCCCATTGGCTGTTGGCAGGTGATACTGCCCCAGTGCTCAGACATTTATTTCCTTTGGGTTTCGCTTTCTGGCCTTCCTCATCAAGTCAATAGAAAAACTCTTGCTTTCTTTAGGGGATCAGCCTTCTTGTGATTGTCTGCCCCAATTTAAGAGTCCAGGCAACCCAGCAATTCACCTTGTGTACCCAGGACTATCTCTGCACTCCTGACCCAGCCCCAGAGCTGCGGGAAGCACTCGGCAAACACGCCAGGGCAAAGTTTTGTGTTACAGCTCTGCATCTCTGCCACCTGCCATCACACAGCCCGAGCACCCAGCCCTTCTCTTGGAGCACAAGAAATTACTCCCATCTGCCTCTCTGCAGCCAGTTCCCCTTCACTGCCCCACACACTTCCCAGGGCACAGCCAGTGTCAGAGGTTCAGGCTCCCCCCTTCCCACCCCGAGCAGCAGACACAGGAGATGCTGCCTTCCCAGCAGGAGCTAACACTGCAGCAACGATATTCTTTTAATGTATCAATATCCTTCCCAAATTTCACCCTTTTAAGGCAGGATTTTCCACTGCCTCTGGCTTGCTCACCTTCTCCTGCGCCGTTCAGTGCCAGGGCAGCCTGCCTTCACCCCAGCACACCGTGCTCTCTGCCTGGGGAGCCCAGCTGGACAGTTTGTCATCCCCAGCAAACTCAGGCATCTATATTTCTATTTCTTTTATGTTCAAAATGCCCATTTATGGCTCATCCTGCCAGATGCTTCCTGCTGTGTTCCTTATCTGAGGCTCTCAGTGCACCCTGCTTTTGGTTCAGTTTCTTCTCACACCGTGCCCATCTCTCTGGGAGGACAGAGGGACAATGTCCCCACCCAGCCTTGCTCTGGTGGCTCTCCTCACCCTGCACCTCTTCCCTCACTTGCTCTGACCCTGCCTCCAGACAATGCTGCCCCTTATTTGCCCCTACCACAGGCACCCTCACCCCTCAGAGCATCCTTTAGTCTGCTTGCTGCCCCTCACTTTGTTTTGTGTTGTCGGCTGCTCATTCAGCAGGGTGGATTTACACCTCTCCAGGCTCCCAGCCAATTTAACTACCACAGCCCTGCCCTTCACCATCTCCCACTTAATCCTGCTTCCCACCTGCTCATCCTCCTATTAATGATGAGCATCTGTTTGCTGTCAGTGAAGCAACTTCTCACCTGTGTTTTCCACAGCATTGATTTGATTTTTTTTTTTACTGTTTATCCCACTGGGTGCTTACTGAAACCCACACATGCAAAAACCACAGCACTCCAATCATTTACAAATCACCTGCTCCTTGGATATTAATGCAGCTTGGTAGAAATCAGTGCTACAAGCCATCTAAAGATCCATCCCTGCAGGAAAGAAACCCCTGATTTACAAAGCTACAGCAAAGTTCTTGGCAGTAAAACAGTTTTGAACAGAGATTTCACAAAGCTTACCAGCTCAGTCCTGCATGTTACGGAGTCAGCACCTTTGTTCTCCCGAGTTTTGGTTAAGATCATCACCATGGTAATGCAGTCCTGCCTCGGAGTCCATCAGGGTCCAGGCAAAGGGTGCTGGCAGCTGGGGGCTGGCAGAGCTCCTCTTTCAGTCCATGTTCCCCCAGGAGAGGCTGGGCCCTGCCGGCTCCTCGGGGGTGTGCAGGGACAGCCTCGGAGCGTGGAAAGCTCCCTGCACAGAGAGAGAGAGGAACAGCTTTAGGAGACTTGCCTGGAGGGTGGATGCACTGGGCAAGGGGCAGGCACTGCCCAAAAAACACCCTGATGGTGGTTGCATGAGGGGAGTGTTTATTTTAGGATCTTAAACACTCTTGGTGTCCCTCTGCTCCCCATCAGCACAGGATGGGGCACTCACAGGAGCTGTTGGAAGCACACAAGGTACACAAGGTCCTCCACAGGGACACAAGTATTTCAGTCAAATTTATAAAGTTTCCTCTGAACTGTCCATTTGAACAGGGGACTCACATCCCCTATATTGAAGATACCAAGACATGGAAAGAAGAGCTCATTAAAGCTCTGGGGTTGATCTCACAGAAGCCCTTGCCCCCAGACCAGCTGGGAGCAGATGTCCAGCAGAAAAAGCCTCTCCAGCATCATTACGGCTGTGAAATCCCCTGGATGCCCCTATCCCATCCCAGTTACTCCATGATTCCCAATCTACAAAAAGCCCTTTAGGGAAAAAAACATGGTACCTTCATCACTGCAAGGAAGGAGAGACAGCTCCTTGCCCTGAAATCCTGAGGGCCACACCACGCCTCCTGATCCTTACCTATTTCTTAGGTACTTTCAGGTAAGAAAAGCTAAGGCTGGAGAACAAGGAGGCTCTTGAAACACAAACTGCAAGCCAGGCTCACAGAGCACTGCCCAGCCCTGGGCATGAGCCCTGCCTCACCTCCTGGCATCCTCCCCAACAGACTTATTCCCTTGTAAAGCAGACAGATTGCAGCTCAAATCTGATTACCGAAATCAGCGTTTTCCCCAAATCACTCCCCTAATCCTGTTTCGCTATTTTGCTGCTGTGCAGTTGATGAAAACAGCCAAACTCACCATTTGCACAATCCAAAGAGCATAAAACACCCATCTTGTACCATCCAGCCAAAGCCAATTGTGGTATTTAGGGACAACAGATGAAAATATTCCACTAAGTATTAACCCTTATTCCAAACTGATATGGCTGATCTTCCCAGCTCCTAAATCATCCTGTCCGTGTTTACTTGGATTAGAGCTTGCCCTGGTGTTAAGAGTAGCTCATTTAAAGGCCAGCTGGCTGGTAAAGAAAAATCACCTTCTATTATTTTATGAGGACAAAGTTCATCCAGAGTGCAAAGCCAAGATTGGGAATCAATACATTTTCCGAAGATTTACTGTTCCCAAGGGCGCCTGGCACAGTCTCCAGCTTTCTGTGGGGTATCAGTGGACTCATAATTTACTGGTACCTTCATCATAAACCTCTGGACAACCCAGTGACCAAATGAAAACTGTCAAATAGAAAAGTAAACATTTCAGAGTGTCAAAATGACACGTAATTTGTGAGCAGGGTTGGATGGGATATTGGGAAGGAATTCTTGGCGGTGAGGGTGGTGAAGCCCTGGCACAGGGTGCCCAGAGAAGCTGTGGCTGCTCCATCCCTGGAAGTGTCCAACGCCAGGCTGGACACGGCTGGGAGCAACCTGGGACAGTGGAAGATGTCCATGGCAGGGGGTGGAATGAGATGGTCTTTAAGGTGCATTGCAAACCACACCATTCTGTGATTCTGTGATTTCTATCTGTCCCAATCTAAGCTGATCCCTGCACAGAGACAGGAGTGCTTGCTGCAGTGACAAACTCTGTGCTGAGAGGACACCGGGGCCACTCTTGGCACAGAAATCAAACAAGGGTTCAGAGCAGCACGAAAGCAGCTGAGCACAGTTCCTCGTTGGCCAGGTATGATTTCTTAATTACCCTTCCCTGAGGTGATGGTTACTGCTGCAGCAGCAGGCTCGGGCACACACCCGGGCAGGAGCAGCAGCAAGCCCAGGCAGAGCTCCCTGCCCTGGGATGCAGCACACAGCATCACACCTCCCCTCTCCCTGCTCCTCTGCACCCCCAATTAACACAGCCCTAATTACAGGTGGCACAGCAAGCTGCTGGTGGTCACCACCACCTCCACCACCCCCCAGCATCGGGGCCGAGGCGCACTTGCAGGTATCAGCAATTTTAACCACGGCTTGGTTGGGTTTTGGAACCATCCCCGTGGAGAAACTGCAGTAAAAAGGGAAACTTTCCAGTGAAATGTGATCTCTGGCTCCCCATCCTGCCTCACAGGGCTCCTGACGCACGGCCCTGCCCTGTCACATCCTCTCCATGCAAACAAGTGCCATGGGACACAAGCTGCAGAGCCGGGATGGACCCTGTTGATGCTGAGGAGGAAACCACTGGGTATTTATAGATGGAAATATATAAAGACTGGACGCTTTCACACACACACACATGCTAATAAAAAGATACTCTTCAGGGACCATTAATTACTTTAAGAAATGTATTTCCTCACTTACAATCAGATAAAGGAACTATCTTCATCATGATGTCAAGGTTAAGTTTAGACTCGAGCCATGGCCACTGGGATTGACACAGTCTCCTGAGCTGTAAGAAGTGCCCATGAGAAGCTCTAGTGCACAGGGATCCCCCAAATTTTAGCAAACCCTGCTTTTTACATGGCTCAAAACACAGACCAAGCAGAAGCCTTGTGTGGGAGGAGGTTGAGGTGGGAAGAGGTTTCTCTCAGAGCTGCTTTCCAGACAGTATCGCAGCCACGGAGTGTCGGGCTTGGAAAAAAATTAAGTCAAATTATCCAACTCTCACCCATGGGCTTCCAAGATAATGCTGGGGAACAAATACACTCCTTACAAGGCACCAGCACAGCCCTAGAGCTGCTTATGGGGGACAAACAGCCCTGCTCTGCCCTGCAGGGAGGTCCCATTCCCCACCCCACAATTGGTGTCACCACAAGCACCACTCACAGCCATGCCCTGTTCACCTGCCACACTGACCTGCATGGAAAAGACCTCAGGATTCAGCAAACTCTGTCAGATGCTCTGCCCTGGCTGGAGGGAGCCTGAACAGTGACCAATATCACACCCTCGTGCCCATTATGAAAAACTTCCTCACAGAAAGGGGTGCCAAGCCTGGAGTCCCCATCCCTGGGGGGATTTGAAAGCCCCGTGGATGTGGCACTTGGGGACATGGGGCAGTGGTGGCCTTGCCCATGCTGGGGAAACAGTTGGACTCCATGATCTTAGAGGTGTTTTCCAACTTTACCAACTCCCTGATTCCATGGTCTGACCCCCAGAAACACTTCTCATGAAGACAACTGAGGCCCAGCATCACACAGATTTCCACTTGCTGTGGGACCATCACCCTCTGCACAGAAAGCATTCAACCCCTGTCCAGCTCAATAATCCATCTCCAGACACACACACTGACATAAAACCTATTTACAGTGGAAAGGGCACAGGGGAACGAGGAGCTGGAGTTGTGTTTTGCATACTGATACACCTTGTGAGCAGAACAGTGAGAATTCTCTTGGAATATAAATCACCTGCCCCTGCTGAATCTTTAATGCTGATCAAAGTCTCCAGTGAAGGAGCCACGACCCAAGCAGGACCCCACTCCCTACCCCTGCCCCAGCACCATTCCCTGGGCTGTGCTTGAAGAAAATGGCTGAGCAAGGAGCCACTCTGATTTCTGGAGTTTATTCAAAGCAGGTTAGACCCACATGTCTGAAGGACCAAACCTAATCCCTCAGGGCCAAACTCTGAGCACAATTCCAGGGCTTTACCACGCTCCCACTCTCACCAGTGAAACAGAAATTCCCTCCACTATGCACATCTTGATTGCTCCATGCACTCAGACCACTGTGGGGACCAGGCACAGCACAGCTGGTCATCCCCTCCCAAACCCCACAGGGGCCTCAAAAATATGGGCAAATAGCCAAAATTGGCGACTGTAATTGAAATTTGTGGGGTTTAAGGCTTTCTGAGAGCATAACACGGCAATATTCACCCAAACTAAAAATCGTGCTTCTCTCCCCATCCTTCCACTTCTTAGAAGTGATTTGGGGCTGCATTGAATCTCCTCATTGCACATCCTGTCTCACCCTCAGGGCTTTGGACAATACCAAGGACTACATCTCCAATTTCTTGATTTATTGTGTTAGGAATTTGGAAAAAATCCATGAACTCCATCATTTGCATGTAGCTAAGTCTGGATTTATTTCCTCACTCAGGCAATGATTTGCCTTCTGCAGCAGGGCTGAGAGGGCTCAGCTCTGGGCAGTTTGTTCCCCTTGCCTGAGCACTATTCTGTGTCATTAGAGAATATTGGGTTTATTTATGGGGTAAAAACCTCCAATAAACATGAAAGGTGCCATTCAGGACCCCAGAAGAAGTTTTTATGCTCTGAAAATGCCCTGTGGACCAGTCCTGAGCAAACAGGATCGTGAGTCAGCACACGTGACTTTCAAAGGACAAAATTTCCACGGAGGCAGCTGCTTCAGGACTGTCCCCTGGGACTCTGTCAAGAGGAAAGAGCTGCCCCAGGCTGCCCAGCCTTGGCAGCAGAAATGCTGCAGCCCTGCCCATGTCACCCTGAGCCTGCAGTCAGTGCCTCCTGCCCCACAGGCTCTTCCCCAGCTGCTGGAAGGACAAACACCATCCAGGAGACCACGGCTCCCACGCGGTGTTCCCCTCCTGCCCAGCTCCTGCCTGGCAAAGCCTTGGCTGCCCCATGCTCCAGGTGCTCAGAGACCACCAGCCAAAGAAGAGGAACAAGGAAATGTCTTCCTCTGCCTCCTGCTTGCATCCAGACCAGACTTTTCCAGGGTTAACAAGACAAAGACACATTTTCAGCACTAATTAATAAGTAAGGACTTGCCTACATGTAACATAGCAAAGGGGAAGCAGTGTCTGAGGTGAGCACGGCTCCCTAGGGCTGCACAGCTTCAAGAACCACCTCACCCCAGTGCTTCTGACCAACAGCTTCAAAAACCACCTCACCCCAGTGCTTCTGACCAACAGCTTCACACAGGAACACAGGTTCTCACCAACACAGCCAGAACTCACCTGCCCTGCCAGTGCAGGACAGCCTGGATGGAGCAGACACCTACAGCCCTGCTAATAAATCCACAGCCAGAAGGAGCTCGAGGTCTCCCACGGCAGCACCCATCCCACAGGGCCACGTTAGGAACCAAAAATGCCACGTGCAGCCCCCACGGATGGCCAGGTGCAACCTGAGATTAACCAGGAACAACAGACATCCCATGGTCCTGCCCACAGCCATAAATGAATTACTGAGCAAATAAAACTCTGCTATTTCAATTCAATCCCTTGCTCCACGTGCCTGGGTACTGCCTCCGCCTGCCACCGAAGTCACACAAGGCAGAGGGTCCCCAAACCACACCTTCAAACACCCTCAGTCTCCAGGGAGAGCCTGAAGTCCAAGCTCATACCCAGATCTACGTGCTTGGCTTGAACCTCAGCTGCAGGCAAGCTCTCACAAAAAAAGGAAAAAGAGGAATTAAGGAAAATTACACACCATCTACTTGAGTAAAAGGTTTATTGCCCCCGTGCTCTTAGGGAGTAGGAGTGGCAGGGGAATGAGTCCCGTACACACCAGCAGAGGAAGGACTGAAAGGACAGGGCAGGGGCAGAGGTGCTTTGTCTCAACATCTTTAGCTCGAAGGAAATGGTGCTGGCAGTGACTTTGCCTTTTCCTCCCTGGCAACTGAAAAGGAAAAGAAGAAAGCAAAATTAGTCATTGCAAAACAGCGACCAGCAAGAGAGAGGGGCAAGCGAGGAGCTGTGGGAAGTGACAGGACAAAGGGGAATGGCTTCAAACTGAAAGAGAGGAGGTTTGGATTAGATATCAGGAAAAATTCTTCCCTGTGAGGGTGGTGAGGCCCTGGCACAGGTTACCCAGAGAAGCTGTGGCTGCCCCATCCCTGGAAGTGTGGGCCATGCAGACAGAGCCTACAGCACAATTCCAGTCCCAATGACCACAGAAACGACATGTTTTCTTTGAGCAAACCTGTAATCATTGTCTATTTCACTCATTAGGGGACTGCTTCTACCTTTGAGGAGTATTCCCAAGGAAGAGTGGAAATACTGGACCAAGGATTGTCTCTGGAGAAGAGCAGCTGAGGCAGCAGCAGCAGTCCAGCCTGCTGGCCCAACAAACCATCTCACCTTTCTGTGGGTTTCCCCCGCCGCCCCAGTTGTGAGATTTATTACAAGAATTTGCAGTGGTCTGTGAGACACTGTGAGTGTTGGCCACGCTCCCAAAAGCTGAGGAATTGCTGAATTGAGAATTGCTCTGGCTGCTTAATCTCAACAACTAGGGATGCTGAACAAGGCAGCAGGGTCTGGGTTTACTTTTAATTATGGCTCAGAGCACGCTGCTCTAGTAAACAGACACAAAAAAACAGTTCTTGTTTCTTCCTTATATTCTTTTCCCATGTACAGCCTGAGATGTCTGAGCTGGGGACAGTAAATGGCCCCACCACACCGCTTTTACTGACTCACTTCTGAAGCATAAACAGCTTTAAATAGCACATGACCCCCTCGGAATACCTGTCTCCATGAAACTACATCCATCTGCTCACAGACACACCAGAATGCCCTCAGGGTTAGAATCACTGAATGGTTTGGGATGGAAGGGACCTTAAATCTCATCCCAAACCCCTGCCATGGGCAGGGACACCTTCCACTATCCCAGGTTGCTCCAAGCCCCATCCAACCTGGCCTTGGACACTCCCAGGGATGGAGCAGCCACAGCTCCTCTGGGCACCCTGTGCCAGGGCCTCACCACCCTCATTTTGGGGGGATTCTCAGCCAGCTGAGGTTTCCTTGCTGACTCCAGAGCTCTCAGGGTCCCTGTGAGAAGCAAATCCTGGAGATGCAAAGTGAGCTCAGGTCTGCAGCACCGACTGTAATGCTGCTGCTCATCAGTGACCACCAAAAATCCACCCAGATGAAGCAGGAGCAAGATCTGGGACATCTCCCTGTGTAATTGGGGAACACTTGCCAAGAGCCACAGCACCATCATCGCTGTCAGAGCCCATTTGGATGCTGCTTGCAAGTCAGATTTCTCCTTTCTCCGAGGCTGAGATGGAGAACAGGTAGAGGCTGACAGCCCTCATAGACATGCCTGGATTTAGAGCTGGAAAATACTGGATGGATGAATCAATTGCCGGACTCCACATTATCTTTTACCACTTCCCCTTTACGGATAAATACTTTAAGAAGAGTACTTCTTAACTGCAGAACCTTCACGTGAAGCCCAGCAAAATGATCACTTAGAACCTTCCAAAAATTGAAATTATCTCCCTGAACTCCACAGACAATATTACAAGAAGTTCAGGTGCTTTCAGTGGACGGTCTCTGTGCCCACACAGGGTGACACACGTGCCTGCTGTCACCTGCACACCCCACACTGTTTGCATTAGACCAAAGTACTTTGGCTCTTGGGCAGGCTCTGGGGGTTCATTCCTCAGCTGAGAAATGGCTTTCAAAGAGCTCCTGGACTCCTAAAAGACGAACCTGGAGCCTTTATTAATCCTCCTAGCGACCAAAAGGAACTTTTCCCTGCTGTTTGTCCATCCGTTGCCATCAACACCAGCGAGGGAAGGCACAGTGGAGGGAGGGAAGGAGCCCTCCGGGGCCAGGAAACCTTTGCCCACGCTGCCACCTCGGTCTCTCTGTAAATTCCCGAGCCCTGCATCTTCCACAAATCTCTCTAAGGAACGAGCAGCCAAACATCTGTGAGTTGTCTGAATTAGCGTGAATTTGGCAGACTGAAGAGCAAACTCGCATCGCCCCGCAGCCTTCGCATTTCTCGTTTTCCTCGGGTTCATTAAATACACAACAATCTGTTAGCAGAAGACGGTTCCTACGTGCAGGGGCTGCCAAGGAGCCGGGTTGGAGAGCTCTGGTGGGGATGGGGGAATGTGTGGGGAGCAGAGGGGGGCTCTCCCTGGCGCAGCAGGGCAAGGAGAGGACAGGTTGCACCCACCCTGCCTCCCCTGGTGACCTGATGTCTCTGATGTCAGAGCCATCCCAGTGCAGCCAAAGTTGGAGGTGATTTTGGGAAGTTTCAAGGGGAACACAGCAGAGTGTGGGACAAGCAGGGGGAGATGCCTACAGAAGCCAAGGATGTCCTTCCTGCAGCATCATCCAACTGGGCTGACTGTGCCACATCCAGATGGAGAAACCAGGCTCTGCCAGGGTTATTCCTACCCATGAGCAGAGCCCTGGGCACAGGGCATCCCTGATCCTGGGCAAAATGGGGAGTTCCCAGGGCTGCTGGGCAGCACGAGGCCCAGGCATGCAGAGAAGGCAGTGCCAACACCCAGCCACAGGCAGGCTGGGCTGATGCTGGGATGGGGAACAGCACTGGAGGCTTCGCCTGCCCTCAAAGGAAGTCTTTGGCTACGAGGGAAAAGTCAAAGCAAACACCCACTCATGGTGTTTACCCATCTAAATCAAAGCCAAAGCAGCACTGAAACGTGCCCAACAGCATTTCCACGGAGCCATTCATTGAGAGTTTGGACTTGGCTTTTAGCTGGGCTTTTTAATATCGCAGGGAGACGCTCGCAGGGCTGGAATAATACGGAATCTGTTGCTGTAACACACTCCCGGCTCCTGAGAGGTGTCAGCAGCACGTAGAGCCCAACCCCTCTGCAGGTTTGGCTCCTTCAGGGGATCCCTGAGGGCCAGCAGGGAGATGCTTCCCATGTGGAACAGCTCCAGCAAGCCCGAGGTACCATCACCCCAAAGCAAGGTACCCCACCAGGGGATTGCCCAGCCAGAGAAGAAATGGCCACAGAGGACAATTTCCCCAGATTTGGGATGCTTCATCCCTGGAGATGCCCCTGATTCCCATGGAGTAAGGCAGGATGAGCTCCACTGTAGCCTGGCAGCCATAAAAGCCCAGATTTTGCAGCCCATCTCAGAGGTGAGGAAAATTTTTAAAAAAAGTAAGTGGAAATGCAAACAGCCCCTGGTTTTATTTGGGCTGGCACGAACACAGTCCTGCCCTGAGTTCCTCAAGCTCATTTATGACAGTGTGAACACGCAGTAATAAAGAGGAAAAAGAAATGAAAAATCCACATTTTTCCACCCCATAGGTCTCCACCCCTGGATAGTCTCCGTATATCCCTCTTTCTCTCACACCACAGGTGAAAATCAGGAGAGAAAGAGAAAATCAGGAGAGAAAGAGATTCCCCTGTGCCCCGGAAAGGGGAAGCCCAAGGGACAGAGGGGGGTTGGCCCCAGCACCAGCGTGGTGTGGACCACAAAGCCCACTCCTGAAACAGCATCCCGAGGAGAACTGACCTAAATGCTGCATCCCATCCCTGCTCCAAAGCTGCCAGCAAGGGAACCACGCCAGGTTATTTTGTCAGTGCACAAACGTGAATGATTGCCCAGGACAAATAGGGCAGCAAAAACGTCCACCTCCGTCACATGGAAAAAAACATGTATCAACTTGCAGCCCTAATGAGCGAGGGAATTAATGAATCCTAGAATTTGTAAACCATTATGGAGGCCCTAAAATGATGCCAACACCTTAAATGAATGAGGCTGCGAGTTAAACATCGGGTTCTGTTGGGAAATGAGATACAGGGGTTTTTGTAGATATTAAGGACAGCAAGAAGTCCCACTGACAACAACAGAAAGAATGGTGGAAGCATTAGTCAGGATGCAGAAATGAAAGAAATAGACAATATAAACAATACTGTCCTAAGCAGAAAGGAAACAACACAGCCACATTTGTCAGGAGTAACCTGGGGTGATATTAAACAGCAGGCGCTAAATATAGATCCTTCTTAAACAACAGCTCCAAATAAATTTACACCTTCAATTTCATAAGATCATGCCCAAAAGTCTTCTGAGCCATCCCCACTGATGGTCCCCGAGGATGGGCACAAGCCAGCCTGGTAAATGTGGTGGGGGAGACCTCGAGCAAGGCTCTGGTTTCAGTGCAAGGTCAGGGAGTCAGGAATCACAATTCCAACGCCAAGGAAAGAGCTCTCCCCTCAGCTGAAGTCTTTGTGCAGGTGAAAGGGAGGGCAGGTGTAACACACCTC
This sequence comes from Pachycephala philippinensis, assembly GCA_013397055.1. Classification (NCBI taxonomy): domain Eukaryota; kingdom Metazoa; phylum Chordata; class Aves; order Passeriformes; genus Pachycephala; species Pachycephala philippinensis. Next base: position 151,568 of record VWZT01000184.1, read on the forward strand.
ATTAAAGTGCACACGAGTGGATGACAACACTTGACTGGCACATCTCAAACAGACCTGCAAGTGCCTGGTGACACTGGCTGCAACAGAAACTACACTGTCACCCTGTGCCATGCCGTGTTTCTGGCAGCAATCAGGAAGGAAACAGCAAAACCAGTGCTGTGTAAGTGACTCGAGACCAGCAGAATACAGAGAACAACTCGGTGATACAGAGCGGAGAGAAGCACCCAGCACAGCTGGTTATAGACATGTTAAAATACATCTTAAAAACCTAAATTGCTTAAAAGCCACTCACCTGGAAGGCAGGGGCATGTCCCCTGGCTCCTGCATGGTGCAGCAGATTACCCAGGCATGCAGGGATCTGTCCACAGGCTGGATAAATTTGGGGTCTCCAGGAGGAGAAGAGATGGTAGAGCCTCTGTGCTCTGCACTCCACAACCTCTGTGGGATAATGGAGTCTCCTCCCACCTCTGCCCAAGGTCTGGAGGAGATTCCAGGAGTAATTGGGGGCTTGAAGACACAGGCACAGTGCAAGACTGGGGGAATGTGGAGTGGTGACTGCTGAGGATGCCCTGGCTGCCTCAGAGGGGGCAGGAGAATTGGAGCAGGTCCCTCAGAGGGAACAGACCAGCAGTGGGACACCTCCAGCACGGCAGGAGGCTGGAGCCACGCAGATCCAGAGCAAGGGCAAAGTGCAATTTTCTCCTGAACAACACAGACAATAATCATTGCAATAAACTACAGCACCACAAGTGACTGCAGGGGGCTCTCAGCCAGTGCCACAGCTTCATCTCTGCACTAGGGGCCTTTCTAAAAGACACTGAACCATAGAATTTTTAGGTTGGAAAAGACCTTTAGGATCATGCTCTTTAGGATCAGGAGTCCCTGCTCTAGCGAGAATTAACTCAGAAAATTACTAAAAATAGAGCTACACAGAGCAGTCCCAGGAGCAGGGCTCTCCTGGCTCGCTGCCCTACACCCTGAGGGAGATGCTGCACCCCTGCCCAGGGTGGGATGTGCAGGAATCAGGAGGGTGGACTGACAGAGCAGCTCCTCCACAGGCTGGCCTGGCTCTTGTCCAGCTCCTCCTGAAGCTGCCACCTTTGTGGTGTATGGTGGGGTTCACAAGGCAGGCACAGGGAGGGCATCGGCACCACAATCCATCACACTGCAGAGCTGGAACTTTTTCTTTAAGTTAAGTTTCAATACGTACATCTGAAACCTCCAGGGGAAAAGTAATTTCTGCCAGCAACACAAACCATGCGCTACCGAAAATGCGGGTGAGGGTTTCTAAATGAAACATTTCCATTTTGGCGACATACATCGTTGTTAACCACGGTGCTTTCACTCTGAGAAGTACCATCCATTGCACTGCATTTTATTTATAACATAACTGATAATAATAATCACTGAATGGCCTGCATTGGAAGGAACCTTAAAGAGCATCTTGTTCCACCCCCTGCCATGGGCAGGGACACTTCCCCTATCCCAGGTTCCTCCAAGCCCTGTCCAACCTGGCCTTGAACACTTCCAAAAATGGGGCAGCCACAGCTTCTCTGGGCACCCTGTTTTTCTGAGTTAACAGAGAGGCTACAAAACCAAAAGTGGGTATTTTTAATGCTTTCTGTGTCTTTATAATTATAAAGGCTCTTCAGCTTTGGCACACAATTGTAGCTTTTGGCACCTAGTTCATAGTACTAAAACTTGTCCTTTCAAAAATATTATACAATATTCATTTGTACCAGCTGGGACAAAAAAAACCCCAAAGCACATGGTAACAGGGATAATAATATATACACTTGAAGTAATTTCATAGCATTGACAACTATGGCCCAGCACACCAAAAGGCTGTTCTCAATAAGGCAAGCACAGAAACACAAAAATCACTTATTGTGACTTTCCCACATCACCTGAAACGAGAAATGGCCAGCTCCACCTGGCCTAACTGTGCTGCCAGGCTGTCCTAACCAGAGAAGACCAGTTGTCTTCATTAATGCCTTTTCCTTATAATTAACATTTCCCCGTGGTGCAGAATAGTGATGACGGCATCTGTACAACTGGGGCAGAGGAGCACGAAGCCTTGTCTGGGCTCACTGCAAGAGTTGTCATGGGGTAAAGGACAAAAAAAGAAATAAATGCAAATAAGTAACACACTTTAACTCATCCCCTTGGATTTAGGAGCAGGATGAGGGGTGAGTCTCTTGACCCCCTGGTCCAGACCAGTCACTGAGACCAAAAGCAGTCACTGACACACCTCGGCAGCCACATCGTTCTGCACCAGCACCTCCCCAAGCCCTGCTGCTCCTCAGCCATCCAAAGGACTCCTGCTCCTTCCTTTCGGGGGCTGGTTTTGAGCAGAGAGAGGGAGAGCAGGTTTTCCAGCTGCTGGATCAAAGCTTGCCAGATCCCATTTTTTACAAACCCTTGGAGACGTGAGGATATGTGAGCACGGAACAGCCGCGAAGTCAAACTCCTCTTTCACCACAGTCCCGTACCTACCGCACAGCCAGCCCCGAGCCCTGGCTGCTGAAGGCAAAACCTGTGGCCAGGAGCCACGAATACAGGGAATGATGTAGCCCAAGGGATGCTTCAAATGGACTACAGAGGAGTGACACCAATGATGCTGCTATATTTAATCCTCTAAAAGCAAAAACCATGACCAGGTCTCCCTTGGGTACACTTTTAGGGGGGAGGTAGAGAAACTCAACGCACCAGAACAGATTTTTTGCGCTCACTCAACCAGTTCTTAAAATATTACTCAAATGAAGTGATTACTGAGCCAAACTCGCCTGGTACTTCCCACCCATCCATGCAGGGACCCACAGCCTGCAGTGCTGGGAGCAGCCATGCTTCACACAGGGTTTGTGCTGCTCCTCCAGGTCAGTCTAATGCAGTTTACTCCTCCCTGCATTTCAAATAAACTTCTACCGTATCAAATCTTATTTATCTCACATAGCATATGTCGGATGCGTAAGATGCAATATCACACATATCCAACACCACAGACTACAAAACTCATGGATAAACCACCTGGAGCCAGGAGAAATTCTGGCTGGAAACTAACCGCACCACCACACTTGTTGATTTTCAATTCCCATTGATGACTAAAGACTCACACATCCACAGCCTGTACTGGGACACACCATCCCAGCGAGGTTTCAGAAACAGCCTCTTGCTTGGGAATTTTTGTCCCTCTAAAGGCAGCCAACTCAGAAAAGTTTGGAAAAACAAAACTGCCTGTGGATCTGCTCTCTCCAGTTCCCTGTGGCAGAGCCACGTTCTGCATTGCTGCCCTACAGAAATAGCTGGGTCGCGGGCAGCCAGGCTGCAACTGCAGGCGCCGAGTGTGACCTTGGAGAAGTCCTTTTTCACAATTACAACACGGCCACTGCTCGTAGGGAGACTCGAGGGCAGAACCAGAGCTCCAGGCCTCGGGTCTGCCAGTGTCCTGACTGCTTTCAAGGAATTTACAGAAGGTCTCATCCCTACAGAAAGTGGTGGCACTCATCCCGTGCCATGCTGGGGATCGGGGACAGGGGCTTCATGACCCGGCAGGCTGGCAGGCACAGAGGAGCAGCACGGTGGAAAATTCCCTCCTCTTGGCCCGATTAGTTTATATTTAGCTCTCTGAGGAGCAGACGTGCTGGAGGAGCTGTTGTTTCGGTGGTATTTTTGCCCAGCCCCGCAGGGACCCCTGCGATGGGAGCTGTGGCTCCCACCGCCCGCTCCACCACCGCAGCGGGCACGTGAGGCCCACGGCAGCCACGGCCCTCTGCTGCTTGGCAGACCTGCTTTTTTTTTTTAGTTCTGTTTCCCCAAGTCAGCAGGCTTGCTTCCTCTTCCTCCTCCTCCCCGTTTTGGGAGAGAAAGGAGCAGAAAACGTCAGCCAAGAAGAGAGCTCGCTTGAGGAGCTGCAGAGGAGCGACCTCCCAGCTCCTCTGCTGCCCTGGTCCCCCATGGCCACGGCAATAAAACTTGTCTTTCTGCAGGTATTTTCGCTCTAGGAGGGAGTTTTGGTGAGTGCAGATCTGACACAAAGGCTCTGCTTGCCCTTTCCCTCTCCTGGGATGTGAGAAGGAGACTCGACCCTGCCAGGCTGAGCTCTCCAGACAGCTACGAGCATCTCTGGCACCTCGCCCCGTCCCAGCCCCTTGGTCCAAAGTCTGCCCTGCCACAGATTAATGTTCATTAGGACTATTTCCCAGCAACATCATTTGACAAACCACGTGACGTGGGAGGGGGAAGGGAACAAAACCAAAATCGCCCTTTCAGCTTGGGGTGTCCCCTTTTCCATCCGAGATTTTACAAGGCAAGTGCAAACCACCTCCATCCTGACCAAGACAAGAAAAATTTTATGCAACGCTTTAAGAAAAAAAGAAAAAAGGAAGAAGAGTCTCAAACCACGCAGCTACCATTTGAGAAATCAGAAATCAACCAGCAATAATAAACAGGAAAATGGCATAAAGCTCATTCCCCTCCCCACCCATCAGGACACAGCCCATGGTGTCAGTTCTGCACACAAATACAGGTGTTTTGGTAAAAAGTTGTGTGTCTTGTTCTACCTATACTTTTGCTGAAAGTGAAGCAAGATTTTGCTACTACAAAAAAAAAAAATATTGCATATAATTAACCAAAGCAGATTTGGGGATTTATATTAGTATATGTTTGCTTATTTGCATGTGTGCATATTTATACACATGTATTTATTTATGCAGCTGAAAATTATTTATCCATAGCTGAAAATTAACCTGCATTGGTGCTGGCTCTGTCCCACAGTCTGCTTGATCTCCATACACAAAAATCTGGATCTCACTCACACGAATCAATTATCCACTGAACTGATTTGCACAGATTTTCTATGCAAAGTTTTGCATTTACAGCAAAAGGCCATCTGCTTTCTATAACCAATGTGGTTCCTGGACACCTTGGCCCTGTGCAGAGCTGGAAGTCGCAGAAGTTTCCCTCCCTCCCTCCCTCCCTCCTCTGGGTTGAAGCTGGAAGTGAGAAAGTCTGGAGATTCAGCTGCAAACCCTCCAGCACGCGTGGCCGTGCTCCACGTGGCCGTGCTTGGCAGGGTGTCCTTCCCTCTGAAGTGGAGAGAAGGAAGCAGTTCCACGGCAGGTTGTTTTGGCTGGGTTTTTTCCCCCGACTTTGGAAAGCGAGGAGGCTGAGTGCTTCTCCCGATGAAGTGCCTCCAGCCCTAATCCTGCCCTGCTGAGCCCGGCTGTGCCAGAGCTGGCTGTGACACACCCACCACCACAAGCATCCTCAGGCTCCAGAGGACTTCCAAAAATGAAGGAATAAATCAGAAGCTTGCTTCAAACCCGCACCGAGCCACAACAGGTAAGGACAGAGCAAACTGCTCTGAAATTCAGGTTTTTTGCTATCACTCTAATTAATCTGCTTCATGACCCACCCCAAATGTTTTCTCTAGAAACATTATCTACACTGTTTTGGGGTTTCGCTATTCCTTTTTCCAGCCCTCAGCCAAGCCCTGGTAAATATTTCTGCCCATGACAGAGGCAGGCCAAGGGAATCTGGGCTTTGTGATGGCAGCAGCATCTCCTGTGCTCGGAGATACCCGACACTGGGCAGAGATGCTCACAGCCCTCCGTGTTTTTACTGGATTATCGCAAGACACTGCTACCTCTGCAATTTGCAAGTAGTTTTTAATCTGTCAAAATAGACTTTTATTATTGCTTGAGGATTCAAAAGGAAAATATGCACATCTGGTTTCAATCGCCAACCGAAGTTCCGTCTATCAGCCTATTTCATAACAAATTACGCTCACTTTTCACTCCAGAGGATTTCCTAAGGAGGGGATGAGCTGCCAAGGTACACCAGCATCTGTGGAGACCGCACGGCACCGAGAGGCAGCGGCACAACTCAACGACAGGCACCGCGCTGTTGCAAACTCTCTGTGTGTGTCAAGTAAACTAAAATTATGGAGGAAAAGCCCCTCACTCGTGAAATCTCTGCGTACAGCTGTACGTGAGACCTTCACGTACCTTAGAACCTGATCAACCTGACGTCACTGAATGGAGAAACAAGACTTGCAGGCTTTCTAGGACAACCCCGCTGCCAGGGCACCTCACACAGCGAGGAGCTGCCGTGTCCCATCGCAGCAGCGCCGGGTGCTGGAGACCCCCCCGGGGACCGGCCTGTGCCCCTCTCTTGCTGTCCTGAGCTCCCTCACACGTGCCAGGAGTGAAATCCGAGCCGTGGCACGGTGGGAAGTGTGCGCTGGCCCTGGGTGAGCTGGAGAGCATCTCTGCGGGGATGCTCAGCCACGGGCTGCAGCCCCCCGTGAGACCCCGAACGCGGGGAGTTCTGCACCGAGCCCGGCGGCACGGGAGTTTCAGCCCCCTTGAGCAGCACTCTCGGCCCGGAGAAAGGAAAGCACGTGTTGATCCTTTCGCAGGAAATAATTCCAGTGGCAAAGGCAGAGGACTCGGAGCGGGTGAGGACCGCTCGCTGCCCGCTCGCCAAGCTCGGCAGAGCCGCCCATCCCCGCACGTCGGGCTCAGCATCCCGCACCCCCCGCCGCTCCGGACACACATCCCACCGCTCCCCGCCCCCTCCGGCCGCCCAGCCGGCTCCTCCGCCGTGCCCCCCGCTCACCCCGGGGCGGGATGAGACCCGACGGCACAAAGGCGGACATCCCCAGCCCGCTCCGCGGGGATGCGGTGGCGACGGGGGGTACCACCCTCCTTACCCCATCCCCTCCGTGCCGCCCCGTCCCCGGGCAGGGCGCACCGCCGCCCTTTGTCCGCTCCCCCCCGGCACCCC